>CANNZV010002163.1:0-31530 GCA_947561585.1 Caprella mutica | reverse complement strand
CTTTTGTAACCCGGAGTTATTCTAGGTAATCCATTTATTATTGCAATATATTTTTTTTCCTTTTTTTTCTGATCTGGAATTGTTCTTAATCAGGGAAAAATTTTCACAAAATATAAGAAAAAAACTAATTATTCGTAATTGAAAAAAAAGTTAAAATATTACGAAATTTAGGAGTAAGAAAAAATACAATATAAATATATTGTGTACCGTACTCGAAAAGTGGGTACTTTAGTCGAAATATCAGAAATTTCTAAATCTCGGACTAGTTCATGATCTATGCTAATCCCCACTTACAGAGTACTGTGAGTGTCTGTTCTTTGCAACGGCACTTTTTATTAATTACACTGTGTCCATATTTTTGTTTTTTCTTGAGAGGGCAAAAAGTTTTCTTTTATTTTCAAATCGTGCAAATTTGTCGTCGTGTACCCAGACCTTCAAAATTATACAAACATAACATGACATTTGTAAACTGAAAAAAATTTAACTGTAATTTTTTTTTCAACTGTGAAATCATATTTTTTAACTATACAAATTTTACTTTTTAGCTGCAAAATAAACTGCAAAGTTTCAAATTTACTGCTATTACGAACAATATCTTCTCCCAATCGTGCATACCGAGTAACAATATAAACTCTATAGGATATTTTCGAAGGTGAGTGCGAATGAATTCCATCATTTCTTCGATACTTGGTTGAGGAAATTCAAGAATTTACAACTCATTCCATTGGAATCCTTATTGAAACTCAATTCTGAAATGGCTTTCGAACTGCAAATTGAGCCCATGGACTTTTCAATCAATAAAGTTCTTATCGGAGGTGTTTCTGTTGGTTCATGGCCTTTGTTTTTACATCTTACCATTTCAGTGCCTAGATCTCTGTAAGTAGACGCCCTAGGAGATCTCCTTATCCTTTTTACTGCTCAAAAGATCACATTCGAAAGCAATGTAAGCCCAGGTTTGAAGACAGCGCCAACATTTCATGGTTTCGAATCACACAATTTGCCAATTCGAACAGGGGTTGTAAACTTCTATTTTTGAGGAGGTTTTCGGCCAGCTATCTATTTTATGAAAATTACATGATAAACAGTTATTATTAGTCATAATACTATTATTCTATTACTTTTATAGCTATTAGAAAAAAAAATATTCTGATTGAATAGAAAAAATGTAGTTAAAATAAATAATGTGTTTGAAAATTTTATTTTATTTTCAATCTTCAACTATAATAAATTTAAATGTAATAATTATTTTTTCCAAATATAAATTTTTTAACATTTTTTCAACTCTCATCGTTGATTTGTATATATTATTATTAATCATATTAGTATTTATATTTAAAGTTCTACACTGGTATTAAAGTATTCTATAGTAATTACATATTTTATCCTGTTTGTATTATCAGATTATCAGTCATTTCCTGAATATCACTAATAAATATTAATTTACTAATTTCACATTCAAAAACAAACTTCACAAATTGTAATGTTTGTAGATATTTATAATTGGTCTGGTACACCGAAATTAAAAATAATTTAGGTTATCGAAAATTGGAAAAATGTGATTTGAAAAATTAGCACCATCCAGGCAAGGTTTATAGACTATAACAGGTTAAACGAATGGCGAAAAAATTGCCATTGAGAAGACAATATTTTCTATCTTCCTTCTTGAATATCTCTTAAACGGTAGATTAAACTTACGCGTGAGTCAGAATAGAATTCTTTAGAATTTAATAATCTATCGAATGGTATTAAAAATATTTCAAAGAAAAGGTTTTTACCACTGTTAAAAGAACAAAAAGCTAACTGCTATTAACGTCGTTGTCCGTTGATTAATGGGCACTGGTCAACATTTTCATCCGCTTTAATTACTGTAGCTAAAAGCCTAAAATAAGAACGAACATAATATTGCAATAATAAAATAAGAAATAAACAATATAAAATGTCAATTATTTGTAACATAGGTTTCATAGGTTTTAATCTAAAGATAAAGTTTTCATATAAAGAATTTGTAGACTCAGCTCTTAGTAACATTTCGTACTATTTCTATTCGTTTAACCTGTTATAGTCTATGAACCTTGCATCCAGGGACTAGCACATAAAGAATTATTCTATAAAGTAGGAGGAGCTTACCAAAAAGTTTGGAGGAAATACTTAAAAAACCCTACGTGTAAACGGTCCTTTAGTCAACTAACTTCACTGAATAGTTTCAAACAGATATCTCTAATGAAGAGCTTATCTCCTTTCTAGCACTGATCCTTGTTTAAGTCTTTAAAGATAGTCCCAGGCAGTGGCTGATGACATCAGACTGCAATAACGAGTTCGTCACTTTTCTAATCTGGACTTCTTAATTTGGGTAGGCATGTCAGATACCTGAAATTAGGAAGTTTTTAGCGAGTCTTTACCGAGCTACAGGAGAGATGTTTGTTGCTTGCCATGAAACTGATAATGAATAGAGGTGTTATGTTGGTAGTGTACCCATCACAGTGTACCCATCACAGTGTACCCATCACAGTGTACCCATCACAGTGTACCCATCACAGTGTACCCATCACAGTGTACCCATCACAGTGTACCCATCACTGTGTACCCATCACATTGTACCCATCACAGTGTACCCATCACAGTGTACCCATCACAGTGTACCCATCACTGTGTACCCATCACAGTGTACCCATCACAATGTACCCATCACAGTGTACCCATCAAAGTATACCCATCACAGTGTACCAATCACAGTGTACCCATCACAGTGTACCCATCATAGTGTACCCATCACAGTGTACCCATCACTGTGTACCCATCAAAGTATACCCATCACAGTGTACCAATCATAGTGTACCCATCACAGTGTACCCATCACAGTGTACCCATCACAGTGTACCCATCACAGTGTACCCATCACAGTGTACCCATCACAGTGTACCCATCAAAGTATACCCATCACAGTGTACCCATCACAGTGTACCCATCACAGTGTACCCATCACAGTGTACTCATCACAGTGTACCCATCACAGTGTACCCATCACAGCGTACCCATCACAGTGTACCCATCACAGTGTACCCATCACAGTGTACCCATCACAGTGTACCCATCACAGTGTACCCATCACAGTGTACCCATCACAGTGTACCCATCACTGTGTAACCATCACTGTGTACCCATCACAGTGTACCCATCACTGTGTACCCATCACAGTGTACCCATCACAGTGTACCCATCACAGTGTACCCATCACTGTGTACCCATCACAGTGTACCCATCACTGTGTAACCATCACTGTGTAACCATCACTGTGTACCCATCACAGTGTACCCATCACTGTGTACCCATCACAGTGTACCCATCACAGTGTACCCATCACAGTGTACCCATCACAGTGTACCCATCACAGTGTACCCATCACAGTGTACCCATCACAGTGTACCCATCACAGTGTACCCATCACAGTGTACCCATCACAGTGTACCAATCACAGTGTACCCATCACAGTGTACCCATCACAGTGTACCCATCACTGTGTACCCATCACAGTACCCATCACAGTGTACCCATCACAGTGTACCCATCACAGTGTACCCATCACAGTGTACCCATCACAGTGTACCCATCACAGTGTACCCATCAAAGTATACCCATCACAGTGTACCCATCACAGTGTACGCATCACAGTGTACCCATCACAGCGTACCCATCACATCCCTCAAATCCTGTGTGCAAATCATGAGTCCAAACAGTTCCTTAATTTGGTTTCTCATCTTCGAATAAATGATTCGAGAGTCTTTCCATCATTCTTCTAATTACCTGCTGACATTCGGCCACAGTAATCGCTGTCTTTTAATTAGAAAAGCTCCATTTAGAGGAATGAAAAGCCACATGTCATACAGATGAAAAGCCACATGCCATGTGAGTGAAAAGCCACATGCCATGTGAGTGAAAAGCCACATGTCATGTGAATGAAAATCCACAAGTCATGTGAATGAAAATCCACATGGCATGTGAATGAAAGGCTACATGTCAAATGAATGAAAAGCCACATATCATGTGAAAGAAGGAAATCATTAACTGAAATGTATTTCGTATAGGCTAATTACCAAATTATCGGACGGTTCCACATCTTCAGTCACATATAAAAAAATGATATAGTAATTGTTATTATATTTCGGTATCCATGATACCTACAGGTATCATAGATGTTTTATAAAACTTCTTACGGTTTTCGATGTAAGAAATACCTACACATTGATTCAGAATGCAAAGATGCCAATAATTCACTTCATACATTCTAAGATGTTTTATTTGCAATGTTCAAACCCTCCTAGAGATAACAGACGGATTTTCCTTCTCCCGTTAATTTGCAAACCCTCTGCTACCTGAAGTAGCCACAAAAACCACGGCAGAAAGAGGGGCTGTGGCAGACTTTCATCAGCTTTCTGAATTCTTGAGCAAATTTGCTGAGCAACAGACCGAACGAGCATCAGACCCGAACATCTCACGAACATCTCACGAACATCTTCCTATCTGTGAACATGTTTGCCGCGGTTATTCTGCAAATTGAACAAAGAGCTTTTGTCGCTATACCTCTCAATGACTTTGCATTTCTCACAGATTTATTTTATTTGTGAAGATTGACTTGATGAAACCATTACTAAAACCAATGCATTTCGTGTGAGGCTTTGAAAAGATGGTAACTGTTGTCGAATTCGTGAAATCTGAAAATAAATAAGAAACGGAAATTTACTCAACGCTATCACTAAATTATTTTAAAATCGTTCATCTTTAGACTATTTATTATTCGTTGCAAGTGGTACTATCGAAGAAAGTACTATAGATACCACCAGGCAAAATGTATCTAAGGGTAAGTACCAAGTTATCGGATGGTTCCACATTTTCGATCATGTAAAATATTTAATTTTTTCATTCGTGCTTGGAAATGTGGAATCGCCCGATAACTCAGAACTTACCCTGCTTACGTATGAACAAGTACCACTATAGGCAAGTACCACTATAGACAAGTACCACTACAGACAAGTACCACTACATACAAGTACCACTACAGGCAAGTACCACTACAGGCAAGTACCACTACAGGCAAGTACCACTACAGGCAAGTACCACTACATGCAAGTACCACTATAGACAAGTACCACTACAGACAAGTACCACTATAGACAAGTACCACTACAGACAAGTACCACTATAGACAAGTACCACTACAGACAAGTACCACTATATTTTTCCTGTTCAGTAGAACCAAACACACCAAGTTATTGGTTGTTTTATTTACACAGTGTTTAGTTAATATCACCTCAATAAATTCACTAACTAATGTCAACAAACTGGAATAATTTACAATATCTCGATTTTGTCTGATTTTCTTCTTTTAATTAAAAGTCATATTTAATTTCAATATAGAATGTAAATAATTAAAGAATTTATTTACATATTATAATTGCGATAGTTTAACGTTTACAATAACTCTTGAAAAAAAAACAATAAAATATTATTTGTCATATTGCTTCTTGAAAAAGATATAACATGTTTATCCAATATCCAGTGTAATGGATAAAATGGATATTCTTCTTCTTGTCTACCTCAAAGATCCCCTTTTCATTTATTTATACGAAACCAATATAAATTAACTTTTATTTGTGAAGCCACATCCTCCGGACAAAAATAAATACGGAGCAGTCATCCATTTCCCTCACCATAAATGTTATTCATGAAAACACTGCGATATTGAGACACTTTATTTATTGCTCTTTGCGGCAAGAGTGGCTCTTTATAGTCTAAGAGCAGCTGATTGGAGCAAGAGTGGCTCTTTATAGTCTAAGAGCAGCTGATTGGAGCAAGAGTGGCTCTTTATAGTCTAAGAGCAGCTGATTGGAGCAAGAGTGGCTCTTTATAGTCTAAGAGCAGCCGATTGGAGCAAGAGTGGCTCTTTACAGTCTAAGAGCAGCTGATTGGAGCAAGATTGGCTCTTTATAGTCTAAGAGCAGCTGATTGGAGCAAGAGTGGCTCTTTATAGTCTAAGAGCAGCTGATTGGAGCAAGAGTGGCTCTTTATAGTCTAAGAGCAGCTGATTGGAGCAAGAGTAGCTAAAACTGGTCTAAGAGGAACTGATTAGAGAAAGAGTGGCTCTTTCTGGTGGTAAGAGGAACTGATTAGAGAAAGAGTGGCTCCTTATGGTGTAAAAGGAACTGATTGGACAAAGAGTGGCTCTTTCTGTTGTAAGAGGAACTGATTGGATAAAGAGTGGCTCTTTCTGTTGTAAGAGGAACTGATTGGATAAAGAGTGGCTCTTTCTGTTGTAAGGGGAACTGATTGGATAAAGAGTGGCTCTTTCTGTTGTAAGAGGAACTGATTGGATAAAGAGTGGCTCTTTCTGGTATTATGAATATTTTTACAAATAATTTCTTTCTCCACAAATTTCAAATAGTTTCATCTCAGCAAAATATAAAATAACCTACCCAAGAGACTATCAGGACTTTTCAGTTATTTATAATTAGTTATCATTTATTATTAGCATCCGAAAAGCCTCTTTTTGAGTTTTAGATAATGTGAATAGTAGGTGAGGAAGGTACTCAATCATTCAAGTATCTGGACGGGGATATTGATTGTCTGGGGTGCGTAGGAAAATCCTACCATGATGGTAAAAGAAGGGGACATCGACAAAAAGTCATACGACTGATGGAAGAGAATATGTCATTGGTAAGCCTGGTGTAATTGGTACCCCTGTCACCTGACAATGTCTTGATCAATTTTTTAAGACACTATTTTTTTCGTTACAAACATATTTAGATTATTTAGATTTAAAGTAGAACTCCTCTACTAAACGAAGTCTAGATTAGTAGAGTCATCAGTAATGAACCACCCTATATAATGACTTTATTGTAGGAATTATTTTGTGTTTAAGCCTTAAAATAGTCATTGGAGCATTTTCAACGCTCCAAAAACGTCGTGTAACATGCATGCATATAAAATAGGCTTAACAATAATTTCCTCAGCGTCAAAAACGCTGTAAGAACGCTCGTGTGTCCGGGCCATAATAATTTAGGTTGATAATCCTTCACTTGATTGTTATTTGCTATAATATTCACCTTTGAAATAATCAGTTCCAATCTGTCCCTTTCTGTCTGTACCCCTTTACTCTTTTTAACAACATTAACTTTTACTCTTTAAAGACACAAACCAATTGATAGTTTGTGAATTTTATCAGAGCACCGTAAGCTACTTAATCTATTGAATACATTGGCTTTATAAATAATAAATAGTTACCTTTTCTATCCGAGAGATTAGCCTTATAATTGCTGTATTAACACCCCGGATTAAACTGTTAAACCATGTAAACAGACGGGGATTGGAGATGTATTACGCTTTTTATACCGTGCTGTTTGAACGCAATGTAAAACACCTTCTCTCTTTTAGCAACTAATCAATTACCGCTTAGAATTATTTATTAGTACTGTAAACTGTTAGGTTCTTTGAAGATGAGTTTAAAGTACACTTTCGCAAACATTTCAGATTAATTTATAATTCTTTTTATCTGTTCTTTATCATTATCAGTAATTGGAAACTGATATTAAATGTTATTACGCGCTTGTTTTTTTTATCATGAGTTTAATAAATAATTCATTGTAGGGTCAAATCCAATTAATTGCACAGTTTCACATTTTCTATCATATAAAAAAAATATAATAATTATTATTTAACTTGGATTTTTGATATATGTATTCAACTATCCATTTTACCTACCTGCAGCCACCATGGTTACCAATTAAAATTTTAGGTAAATAATAATTATTATATATTTTTTCTTATATGATCGACAATGTGGAACAGTCCGATAACTCGGAACATACCCTGAATCACTTTAAATAATTAAATACAAAGGAAAAAATGTTATCAATGGCTTAATAGATGAACTTATTTCTGAATTTTATTTTTCATCATTAAAAAAGAAGATGATTTTAATCAAAAATTTGTTTATTAGTCAGACCTAAATCTTAATTTAAAAAAATTCTTGTTTTTAAAACGATATTCTACCATTAAAAAACAATCAATAAATTACATGTTCAATTAAATCAAATCAGAGAAATTAAATTATTCCTTTAGTGGGCACTTACCGATAAACTCGTCAAATTGGTTTAAATTTTTATTTAAACCAATTTTTACACTTTTAAAGATATTTTTATTCATTTTTTTTTTTGAGAAATATCATTTTTTGAACTAATATTTCTATTTAATTTTTTATGTATTATTTGAAATACAACGAAGTCTGTTATTGTCTGCGGTTTATTAATACAATATAATGGTAGATAAACATGTGAGCAAAATAATGAACTAAAAATGATGGCGTATCACTCGAGTGATACTTGCCCGCTAAAGGTTTAAAACTGATAAATCTTGAAACTGATAATATATTTTATAGCACAGTTGTCAATGTATATAATATACATTTACACTAATTTACTAAGTCTTTTTCTTTAGTACATATAAATCATATGGCAGCTCAATGGGAAGTGGGAGCAATTTCTCTTGAAGTGAAAAACACTTAATCCGATCTCTATAATTAGATTCCTTAAACCCAGCACAAAAATGACTCGAATAATCCTAATTTATGATTGGCTTTTTGTTGCCTAAAATTGAATGAATAACTCAATAGCATTGAATTATAAGCTAAACTGTGTTAATAATTTTTATAGGAAAATAATATATCAATAGTTGATGAAAGAAATTAAAATGTGTGTGAACTTCCATTTTTATGTTTTAATTAAATTGCCATAACTTTACATGTTAATTATTGATATTTAGTTTTAAATTCCTTATAATCTCACAATTTTTTATTCTTTCTCTAATACGCTACTATTTTAATTTGCGTTAATTAGTTATTTTATTACACTCAAATGAATTAAAATTGTTCATCATCAGTTAGTCAGATGTTGATAAACATACATACTTTTTAATATCATTTTTATTGATAAAATACGTTACGAATCTAACTACTAATTTTTACGAAAATTTTATTTGATGAATCTAAAGTGTGAAAAAAAAATTGTGAAATTTTTTTTCAGATTATCGAACGTTTTAAAACTGTCAGCTAATTACTAAGTAACAAAGTCTGAACTCAACAAAACAGTTCATGGTAGGTATAGGATCTAATTCAGTCAGTAACGTTCCACCAGCGCATGTAGCATTTCCCCTTTTTGTCACTTTCGCAATGTATTCAGGTTTAGAACAATCCGGGCCAAGTCACAATCCAGGCCAAGTCACAATCCAGGCCAAGTCACAATCCAGGCCAAGTCACAATCCAGGCCAAGTCACAATCCAGGCAAAGTCACAATCCAGGCCAAGTCACAATCCAGGCCAAGTCACAATCCAGGCAAAGTCACAATCCAGGCCAAGTCACAATCCAGGCAAAGTCACAATCCAGGCCAAGTCACAATCCAGGCCAAGTCACAATCCAGGCCAAGTCACAATCCAGGCCAAGTCACAATCAAGGCCAAGTCACAATCCAGGCCAAGTCACAATCCAGGCCAAGTCACAATCCAGGCCAAGTCACAATCCAGGCCAAGTCACAATCGAGGCCAAGTCACAATCCAGGCCAAGTCACAACCACAGGCCACTGGATTGTCTGGGGGAATTAAAAAAAAATTCAATTGAGGAATTGAAATTTTCGACCTTTCTAAAAAACAAATGTAAACGACTATAGTTTAAGTAATATACATAATATTCAGATCATCGAAAGACCCAATTATATACTATTTGCATTATGAATTTTGCAATTTTTTAAGTTTCAATAAAGATACTTAAAAGTCAGAATTCATCTGAACTGATACGTCCTCTTAGGATAAATAGGGATTAAAAAAACTCTAAAAAAACTAGACACCTATTTTGCGGTTTTATTAAATCATCTCGAATCATATTTGCTAAATATGAGTCACTACTCTTCAAATACTGTGATGCAAGAAAGTTAAACCCTCGTAATGAAAGGTGATGAAAGATAGAACTAGTAAAAAATTACCGAAGATGCTCAATACATCAATGTAAGGTATCAGGGATTCAAATACTGAGGCATGAATTGTCTTCAGGAGGTTGTTAAAAAAGTACATCTACAATGAATTCAGAGCTGTGGAAGAGAAAAGAGACATTAACTCTTTTTCGAAATAACTAAAGGAAAATTATTGAAAATGTTAGATAGGTAGATCCTTTTCCTTGTTTTCTCATCAACAGTTAACTCCCCTTTAAATCAAACCTCCTCCTGCCTGACATCAATAAATGGCACCAATTGACTCACGCTGACTCAGTCTGTTGAGTCACAGTGATTAAGTGACTCCTAATCATGACTCCCTTTCTACCTTTTGTGTGCTTCTTATTTTACAAAAAGGACAATATTAAAAGAATATGCCACTTTTTTAGTATCATTTGCAGTAGACTATTTATGAGGAAAATATTAATATTAAAAATATTAAAAATAATCTATGGAGATTACTCCCAGTATTTAACTACTAAATACTAAAATATCTAAGGAAATTACTCCCAATATTTAACTACCTAATAGTAAAATAATCTAAAGAAATTACTCCCAATATTTAACTACTAAATAGTAAAATAATCTAAATAAATTACTCCCAATATTTACTTCTAATTAGAATAGAATTTTTAACAATTTTTTGTTGTGTCTTAATATAAAAAGCATCACTGCATTATTTTATTTTTACAATCCCAATTTTCTGATTTTCTATTACTTTCAAACCTTAAAAAAATTTATCATTGTGTACCCAAACCAGATTTAAAATAAAGCGTTGCAATTAGTGAAGCTTCTTATTGGTAATTAGTAATTTGTAAAAATACCATTACCGATTTTCTTTTATTTTACTGTACTGCATCTACAAGTTCTATTACCTTAACGTCTGAAGAGAGAATCCCGCCAGTAGCAACCGAAAGATCTTCTCCAAAGTGTTCCACAAGCCAACTCTACGGACATATTTCATACCAACCCAAGAGAAAGCTCTAAAAGTGAACGGCTTCATCAGCCCGGGCTTTATTGAAATAGAAAATATTTGCATGCATCGCACAGATCTCCTGATAGAAAAATTGGAACAATTCAAAGAGGAGAGGTATTGATTGAAACAATATGCTGCTCTGGGAGAGAGGGACGATTCATACGATTGTGGCCACCCTATGGAAAATACATTGCACTATCAACAATTTACATACGGTTATATATAGGATGACCTACAAAAAACTCTATCCATTTTTTAATTAATATCAATATTGTTTTATAAATAAATAATGAATTTTGAGCAATGATGGTGGTATATTGGATACAAGAGAAATATCTAATTTTTTATTTTATTTGAACTCTATTCTGTACTAATTTTTGAAATTTTGATACAATCTATACAATAAATAAGAGCCGCGTCCGTCTGTCTGTCCGTCTGTGTGTCACAAAATGTGTTAAACAGTCATTCTATCAACAGCGCCTCATAAAGTTGGTGTAAATAAGAGAAAAATCAAAGAAACGGTGATAGAAAAGGAAAACTAATAATTTGCTGCAGTATCATGACTACGGACTACAATAATACTGACACTAATTATTTAAAAAAAATATATTTATATAAAACATTATTAATTATTTAAATTATTAATTATTTAAAAAATATATATATTTATATTTTGGCTTCTGAGAGATATTTTTTTTTGTTACTCAATAACAGGTACTGTACTAGTAATTATATTAACTAAAATTTGGTTACACTTTTTTGTGGATCACCCTGTATACAGGAGAACACTATAGAAAAAAACTTATGATCGGTAGACAGTCTGGCACTGTATTTTACGGTAAATATTGATCGTATTTTATTGTAAAATATCATAATTTTAGATATTATCGTCAATTTGTTAGATCGAATTTATCAACAAAATTCAATAAGGAAAATTACGAGTTATCGGTCAGTTTCACATCTATGAACATATAAGAAAAAACGATATTATAATTGCTATTTTGTTTGTTTTTTTATAATATCGTTTTTTCTTATATGTCCGAAGATAAGAAACTGACCGATAATTCGTAATTAACCCTAAAGTATTAGTGTCTTTAATTTATGGCAAAATGCGATCTGATTTTTTTAATCAAATAATTTTTCGTTTTATATTGAGGTTTTAAGTTTTTATAAATTTAAAATTACTTAAAAACACATCAATATCAAATTAATACAATTCAAAGTTTATCAAACGAAGATATTCAAATCCCAAAAATTGCATTCTATCTGTTGCAACATCGAAGCTAATATAATGATAATAATGATAATAATGATATTAATGATAATAATGATAACAATAGATAAAAAAATGAACCAAGTAAAGATAACGGGCCATAAATATGGTTATTGAAATAATTGATTAAAAACAAAATAGTTTCCATTACTTTTAATATAAATTTCCTTTAGTTTTCTTTGCAGTTATATGATTAATCCTTTTAATATTCTAATTCCAATTACAGTTTAAATATCTCAACTTGCCCAAAATAATATAGTAAATAAACGATGCGCTGATGGTTCTTCTACTACTGACATAATCCTATTCAAAATATATAAATTATATAATCTAACTAATAAGCTATAGTGACTAAATTCCGTACAACTAAATCATGCACTGTAATTGTAAAGCAAAATATTATCCCCACCCTTCCTGTGAAAGAATGACTAGGGTGAGCTCTGAGTTATAGGACGGTTCCATATTTCCGATCATGTGAAAAAAGTTTATATGATATGTTCCGAATTATCGGTCAGTACTACATCTTCGCTCATATAAGAAAAAACAATATAAAAAAGACTATTGTTACTGCTATCTAATTATAATAATTTTAATATTATTCTTATAGTACTGACCGATAATTCGGATCGTATTATTCAGCTTTTATTATAAATTGTATCCATGATACCAATTATACCTTGTTATTTCATTATCGAAAATGAGGAGGAATGCGATAACTACTTTCCCGACTACTCGTAAAACAATTCGACTGTTCGAATTACAAATATTCATTCTATGAGAAATTTCATCTTGAAATCATTTCCAATATCCAGTGTGACAGAACTAACTTACATCAACGAGAGGGAATATCTTTTTGACAAATCATTTGGATCCTGAAGTCATTTGGCTGATTTATCGGAGGTGATTCGTTCCAAGAAATCTCCTATCAGACGTTACTGTCAGATGGCGATCTGACGTAACTGTTAGAAAAGATAACCTGTGATCTAACATTGAATTGTGAGATTGAAAAGGAGTGTAATAAGTTATAATTGGAGTTGTGACAATATGCTTTACCATCATAGATCCCGAGAATATTGTAGACGGAGAGAAATAAAGAGTATTGAATGGTACTACACCAGCGGTAAATAGTATTCGATACCATTTCATTTCGTCTGTGATATTATTGAGATCTATCATTTTAAAAGCATATTGTCACAACCCTAGTTATAATAATTACTTTATCTTTGAGTAAAAAAACTGATGATCGAAATTGTTAAAAAAAAATCATTTTAATAGGTTATTTTAGAAATATTTCTCAATCAAAGAAAGAATTATTACAATTTGTTAATAAAGAATTTCTTGTAAAATTTTGAAGTAAAAAAATCATAGAATAGGTTGAAGTAAAGTGATTTGATAATAGAGAAAAAATGCAGATACCTAAAATAAAAGCAAAGTTAAATGCCATTCACCATAGACAGAGAGGCTCTCCCTTGGGTTCTTACTTTTCTGTTATATATAAAACTTCATTGTTTATATAACATAACTTTGTATAATGATAAATATTACTTCACTGATAACATTTAACAATATACAGGAATAACCTTCTGTATAACATAATGGCCGCAACAGTATGCGCAAAATGTTTCCGCATTTTATAGCGTACCGAATAAACCTCACTAGACAACCCTTGAAGTTGTTGCTTTGAAGACCTAACCATTTTTGTTCTGTACACAAGAAGACGAAGCCCTAGTGGAAGGAATCTCTCAGAGCCCAAACAAACAGACAAGTTTGAAACTCTCTGGAGTGGATCTGAAGTGATGTTCCAGAATTTTACCCCAAAGTTATTTCCAATGAACACACTGGAACGATGATCCATCAGTATTTCATAAGTTGTTTCAAGAGGCAGGCTTCTATAGAGCCCAGATACATCAAAGATATTCTTACTGGAATAAACATAGGGAGGAAATAGCACAAAATTGATCTCACTGGGTAAAATATAATGAACAGAACATTATACTCTGAAAATAAAATTATAAACAGAACATTATATTAATGTTATGTAACTAAACTTTCAATGATACAGTTAACTATACTTGTTTATTATTTATTTATCATTTAAATTGAACAATGTGAAAAAATGGTATCCGTGACTAATTGTTTTAAAAATACAGACAATTATATTGAATCTATAGAACAAAGAGTATGAAACGCACCACAAAGTATGAAACGCACCACAAAGTGTGAAACGCACCACAAAGTATGAAACGCACCACAAAGTGTGAAATGCACTATATAGTATGAAACGCACCACAAAGTGTGAAATGCACTATATAGTATGAAACGCATCACAAAGTATGAAACGCACCACAAAGTATGAAACGCACCACAAAGAATGAAACGCACCACCAAGTATGAAACGCATCAGAAAGTATGAAACGCAAGACAAAGTATGAAACGCACCACAAAGTATGAAGCACGCATAACATTTCCGAGGGTTTCCCTTCAATTTCCTGGCTCTAGCGGATCTCCCTCTAACTTTTTATAATTCCCTTCTCTATATTATATTCTAAGGTCCCTGAAGCATGAGAACTCTGTCTGAATTTACTGCAGTCATTTCACTTACTGTGGCAAATTGTGTCTGACATCCTCAAATATATTAATGTTGGCAATAATAAATATATTACGAATTACATATTGATATATATTGCACTGAAATAGGGTAAGTTACAAATTATTATTAGTAACCTTGAGACTTACAGGTTTAATGGATACCGTTAAATTTAATAAAGTTCATTTCTAAATAATTTTCTTCTTAATTGACCGAAGATGTGAAACTGACCGATAATTTGTAGCTTACCCTACATATGTCATAGGCATTGTTACAGAAGCACTTTATTTAGAATGTAGTAAAATTAGGGGACAATTAACAATCAAATGTTGGAAGAATCACACTCTGTGTTTTTAGGCGCAAAGATCAACAAAAATATTGTAAGAGTAAACTGTGATAACTGAATTACGGGGCGAGAGGCACAATCAACGCTATATGGGACGCGAGGGGCGCATGTTGTGCGGGGGGGAGGTGACAGAGAGGATGAGAGGTGACAGAGAGGATGAGTAACAAGGAGTCACAAAGAAAAACGATTGCACAAAAGACGTCCTAGGCCCATCCGAGGGTGATCCCAGTCCAGGAAGGGCACAATTTTGACAATTTCTCAATCCCAACCATCCATTGCACCAGGCAGAGACTTGATGCACGGGCTTCACTACCAGAGTCAGGGTTTTAGACTCATGGTCGATCACGAAATCGATGTTCCTCTAGTGGTTCATGTTGAACGAGAATGTCCTTGTGGGCTCAAGGGTGCTATGACCCCTGATGATCTTGTATGTCTCAATCAACAGGCCTCAGATTCAGGCACAGAGTCTACGTTTCTTAAAGCTTAGAAGGTACAGGTCAATCAGCAATCTCTCATAACACTTGTTCCGGGTCTCCTCGGTCTTGATTTCGCTCCAAGCGTTCCACGTTGCACCTATAAGAAGGAGACCAGAACTAAAGTGTGGCCAATCCTTGCCAAGTCCATCCTCAAAAAATTCACCGCATTAAGATCAGTTGCATCGATGCCAAGTTTTGTACTGTCTACAAGCTTACTCATCATGAGATGATCCCAATATCTAAGATTCTAAGTTATTAATGCATATGAAGAATATCAGATGTCCTAAAACTGATCCTTGAGGCATCCTATTGGTAACAACAGACCACTAAGATGATGTGCTTCCGCTGCATGACGACTCTGTCTCCTACCTGCTAACGATGCCAAGATCTCAAACCTTTGCCATCAGTCTCCGGTGAGGTACTTAGTCAAAGGCATTCTGGAAGTTAAGGTAGACGACATCCACAGACCCAGACTTGTCCTAGGCAATGAAGATGACATGGTAAAACTCTTGCAAATTAGTGAAGCATGCCATGATCGGTCAGCTATGAGAAAAACACATTATACACACATTGTAATATTCGTGAAGAAATATTGTAGTGTTAAAATTATTAAATAAATAATTAATTAAAATATATTTTCCGTAAAAACTCTCAGTGAAGATTTTCCATCCAAGTTTTCTATCGATTCAAAAATAATAAATATTTTTTATTAGGGACACCATAATGAAATAATTATTCTATCTATTAAATGTCCCTTTTCTCCCTAATTCTTTTTCCTATCATCTCATACGTTTGATATTCATTTAAAAGATATATTTGAGCATATCATTCAGAAGATTTTACCAAGATAACTCTGCAGTCCAAATAGCAAATAGCCTTAAACTCATAAAGCTTATTTCCTCCACTAGCAAACAAAGCTCATTAAGCATTTAGAGCTTATTTCATAGGCAGCAAAAGCGTATAGCTTAGAGCTTTTCCAGATAGCGGTTTAAAAATTCAGTCGCCTCAATCAAACGGTGTTTGCTTAGGCTGATACGGCAGCCATGTTGAACCGGCCCAGAGCGTTACGCTAGACTGAAACTACGCTAGACTGAAACTACGCTAGACTATGAAACTACGCTAGACTGTGAAACTACGCTAGACTGATGCTACGCTAGACTGAAACTACGCTACACTGAAACTACGCTACACTGAAACTACTCTACAATGAAACTACGCTTCACTGAAACTACGCTACACTGAAACTACGCTACATTGAAACTACGCTACATTGAAACTACGCTACACTGAAACTACGCTACACTGAAACTACACTACGCTGAAACTACGCTAGACTGAAACTACGCTACGCTGAAACTATACTAGACTGAAACTACGCTACACTGAAACTACGCTACACTGAAACTACGCTACACTGAAACTACACTAGACTGAAACTACGCTTCTCTGAAACTACGCTACGCTGAAACTACGCTACACTGAAACTACACTACGCTGAAACTACGCTAGACTGAAACTACGCTACGCTGAAACTACGCTAGACTGAAACTACGCTAGACTGAAACTACGCTACACTGAAACTACGCTAGACTGAAACTACGCTAGACTGAAACTACGCTACGCTGAAACTACGCTAGACTGAAACTACGCTAGACTGAAACTACGCTACATTGAAACTACACTAGACTGAAACTACGCTAGACTGAAACTACGCTAGACTGAAACTACACTAGACTGAAACTACGCTACACTGAAACTACGCTAGACTGAAACTACGCTAGACTGAAACTACGCTACACTGAAACTACGCTAGACTGAAACTACGCTACACTGAAACTACGCTACTCTGAAACTACGCTAGACTGAAACTACACTACACTGAAACTACGCTAGACTGAAACTACGCTAGACTGAAACTACACTAGACTGAAACTAGGCTACACTGAAACTACGCTTTTTTAAAGTAAAAATAACACAATTATAAATAAACGCAAAAATATCAAAATTCCTTCATTGTACAAAAAACCCTCATGCACAAAATGAATACATTTTAAAATTCTAAGCAATAATATGTGATCTTGCATTTAACGACGGTGGAATCTTCCGTGGTGGAATCTTCCAGGTTGAACTTTCCGGGGTGGAGTTTACCTGCCACGCACGAAAAAGTGTAACACAATCCAAAGTAAAATAATAAAATAGTTATTTTTTACTTGTATCCATTATACCACCGACATTACATAAATTCCATTGCTTTTTATAATTAACTTATATCTATTAATTCAAAGTTGGGTACACTCTTTTGTGGGTCACCCTGTATATCTATATATGTTAATATATACAGGGTGACCCGCAAAAAAGAATACCTAGGTTTGAATTAATATAAATATCGTACACGTACAATCTTAAGCAATGACGGTGGTAGAATGGATACATGAAAAAATCTAATTTTTAAATTCACTACAACTTATTTTTTAACTAATTATAAATACAATATTAATTTTAAGTTGGATACACTCTTTTGTGGGTCACCCTGTATATTTATATATATATACATATATTGCAGTACTACTACTCCTGTGACAGCGCATTTCTCTGACACTTTCTGACGGATTATTCGGTTAAACGCTTTTCAAAAGATCGCATCACCATTTGCAAGAAGTACGAGGGGCATTTTTCAAGATAACTCTTATTCCGAGGCAGTGAAAGCCTTGAAAAGAGGCAAAGGAGACCAAAAATGAACATAAGTGCAGTGACTGAATAACCTCTGTCTCCCTCTGTCTTCAACATTATGCAATGCTAGAAAATAGAAACTGTTTCCTTAGTGTAAAAGATATAATTACTAAGTTGATGTGGCTTTTAAATTGGCTTATAATATTATATTAGTTCTGCATATTTTAACTTATTTAGTTATATCAATCCAAATACCTTAAATTAAACCTTAGACAGTAGAACTCCTCTTTAATCAAATCCTCTATAGTGAATGTAGAATCCTGATTAAGGGAATAGCCTGTATAATGAATAACTTTATGGAAGACTAAAGAAAATGTGTTCACTATAGAGGCTACTTCATTACACTACTTTCACTATACAGGATGTCAATATAGAGGAGTGCAAATGTATATCGTATTAATTTTAATTTTTTAGTACAATCATCTGCTAAATAAATAAAATAATACATTATAAATTATTAAATATAATTAAAGGAGGATAAATAAAAACAAGACTTAATTGAATAGTTTTCACCGAATCCAATTCTATATATGTATAGCATTTGAATGAGTTTATATTAAACCATAAAATTCAATACTAACACCTTTTTCAAACCAACTTCACACTTGCATTAATATATTTTATTAACTATTTTCAGATCCAAATGGAGTTGGTAGAGAACCAGACTTTGGTGGACCAATCAACAACGTTACGGTGGCACTGGGTAGAGAAGCTAAACTATCCTGCATAGTGGACAACTTGGGCAGCTACCGGGTAAGTAGTGAACAACTTGGGCAGCTACCGGGTAAGTAGTGGACAACTTGGGCAGCTATCGGGTAAGTAGTGGACAACTTGGGCAGCTACCGGGTAAGTAGTGGGCAACTTGGGCAGCTACCGGGTAAGTAGTGGACAACTTGGGCAGCTATCGGGTAAGTAGTGGACAACTTGGGCAGCTACCGGGTAAGTAGTGGACAACTTGGGCAGCTATCGGGTAAGTAGTGGACAACTTGGGCAGCTACCGGGTAAGTAGTGGACAACTTGGGCAGCTACCGGGTAAGTAGTGGACAACTTGGGCAGCTATCGGGTAAGTAGTGGACAACTTGGGCAGCTACCGGGTAAGTAGTGGGCAACTTGGGCAGCTACCGGGTAAGTAGTGGACAACTTGGGCAGCTATCGGGTAAGTAGTGGACAACTTGGGCAGCTACCGGGTAAGTAGTGGACAACTTGGGCAGCTACCGGGTAAGTAGTGGACAACTTGGGCAGCTATCGGGTAAGTAGTGGACAACTTGGGCAGCTACCGGGTAAGTAGTGGACAACTTGGGCAGCTATCGGGTAAGTAGTGGACAACTTGGGCAGCTACCGGGTAAGTAGTGGACAACTTGGGCAGCTATCGGGTAAGTAGTGGACAACTTGGGCAGCTACCGGGTAAGTAGTGGGCAACTTGGGCAGCTACCGGGTAAGTAGTGGACAACTTGGGCAGCTATCGGGTAAGTAGTGGACAACTTGGGCAGCTACCGGGTAAGTAGTGGACAACTTGGGCAGCTACCGGGTAAGTAGTGGACAACTTGGGTAGCTATCGGGTAAGTAGTGGACAACTTGGGCAGCTACCGGGTAAGTAGTGGGCAACTTGGGCAGCTACCGGGTAAGTAGTGGACAACTTGGGCAGCTATCGGGTAAGTAGTGGACAACTTGGGCAGCTACCGGGTAAGTAGTGGACAACTTGGGCAGCTACCGGGTAAGTAGTGGACAACTTGGGCAGCTATCAGGTAAGTAGTGGACAACTTGGGCAGCTATCGGGTAAGTAGTGGACAACTTGGGCAGCTACCGGGTAAGTAGTGGACAACTTGGGCAGCTATCGGGTAAGTAGTGGACAACTTGGGCAGCTACCGGGTAAGTAGTGGGCAACTTGGGCAGCTACCGGGTAAGTAGTGGACAACTTGGGCAGCTATCGGGTAAGTAGTGGACAACTTGGGCAGCTACCGGGTAAGTAGTGGACAACTTGGGCAGCTACCGGGTAAGTAGTGGACAACTTGGGCAGCTACCGGGTAAGTAGTGGGCAACTTGGGCAGCTACCGGGTAAGTAGTGGACAACTTGGGCAGCTATCGGGTAAGTAGTGGACAACTTGGGCAGCTACCGGGTAAGTAGTGGACAACTTGGGTAGCTATCGGGTAAGTAGTGGACAACTTGGGCAGCTACCGGGTAAGTAGTGGGCAACTTGGGCAGCTACCGGGTAAGTAGTGGACAACTTGGGCAGCTATCGGGTAAGTAGTGGACAACTTGGGCAGCTACCGGGTAAGTAGTGGACAACTTGGGCAGCTACCGGGTAAGTAGTGGACAACTTGGGCAGCTATCAGGTAAGTAGTGGACAACTTGGGCAGCTACCGGGTAAGTAGTGGGCAACTTGGACAGCTATTGGGTATGTAGTGAATAATCTAAGCAGCTAACAGGTAAGTAGTGGACAACTTGGGCAGCTATCAGGTAAGTAGTGGACAACTTGGGCAGCTATCGGGTAAGTAGTGGACAACTTGGGCAGCTACCGGGTAAGTAGTGGACAACTTGGGCAGCTATCGGGTAAGTAGTGGACAACTTGGGCAGCTACCGGGTAAGTAGTGGGCAACTTGGGCAGCTACCGGGTAAGTAGTGGACAACTTGGGCAGCTATCGGGTAAGTAGTGGACAACTTGGGCAGCTACCGGGTAAGTAGTGGACAACTTGGGCAGCTACCGGGTAAGTAGTGGACAACTTGGGCAGCTACCGGGTAAGTAGTGGGCAACTTGGGCAGCTACCGGGTAAGTAGTGGACAACTTGGGCAGCTATCGGGTAAGTAGTGGACAACTTGGGCAGCTACCGGGTAAGTAGTGGACAACTTGGGTAGCTATCGGGTAAGTAGTGGACAACTTGGGCAGCTACCGGGTAAGTAGTGGGCAACTTGGGCAGCTACCGGGTAAGTAGTGGACAACTTGGGCAGCTATCGGGTAAGTAGTGGACAACTTGGGCAGCTACCGGGTAAGTAGTGGACAACTTGGGCAGCTACCGGGTAAGTAGTGGACAACTTGGGCAGCTATCAGGTAAGTAGTGGACAACTTGGGCAGCTATCGGGTAAGTAGTGGACAACTTGGGCAGCTACCGGGTAAGTAGTGGACAACTTGGGCAGCTATCGGGTAAGTAGTGGACAACTTGGGCAGCTACCGGGTAAGTAGTGGGCAACTTGGGCAGCTACCGGGTAAGTAGTGGACAACTTGGGCAGCTATCGGGTAAGTAGTGGACAACTTGGGCAGCTACCGGGTAAGTAGTGGACAACTTGGGCAGCTACCGGGTAAGTAGTGGACAACTTGGGCAGCTACCGGGTAAGTAGTGGGCAACTTGGGCAGCTACCGGGTAAGTAGTGGACAACTTGGGCAGCTATCGGGTAAGTAGTGGACAACTTGGGCAGCTACCGGGTAAGTAGTGGACAACTTGGGCAGCTACCGGGTAAGTAGTGGACAACTTGGGCAGCTACCGGGTAAGTAGTGGACAACTTGGGCAGCTATCAGGTAAGTAGTGGACAACTTGGGCAGCTATCGGGTAAGTAGTGGACAACTTGGGCAGCTACCGGGTAAGTAGTGGACAACTTGGGCAGCTATCGGGTAAGTAGTGGACAACTTGGGCAGCTACCGGGTAAGTAGTGGGCAACTTGGGCAGCTACCGGGTAAGTAGTGGACAACTTGGGCAGCTATCGGGTAAGTAGTGGACAACTTGGGCAGCTACCGGGTAAGTAGTGGACAACTTGGGCAGCTACCGGGTAAGTAGTGGACAACTTGGGCAGCTACCGGGTAAGTAGTGGGCAACTTGGGCAGCTACCGGGTAAGTAGTGGACAACTTGGGCAGCTATCGGGTAAGTAGTGGACAACTTGGGCAGCTACCGGGTAAGTAGTGGACAACTTGGGTAGCTATCGGGTAAGTAGTGGACAACTTGGGCAGCTACCGGGTAAGTAGTGGGCAACTTGGGCAGCTACCGGGTAAGTAGTGGACAACTTGGGCAGCTATCGGGTAAGTAGTGGACAACTTGGGCAGCTACCGGGTAAGTAGTGGACAACTTGGGCAGCTACCGGGTAAGTAGTGGACAACTTGGGCAGCTATCAGGTAAGTAGTGGACAACTTGGGCAGCTATCGGGTAAGTAGTGGACAACTTGGGCAGCTACCGGGTAAGTAGTGGACAACTTGGGCAGCTATCGGGTAAGTAGTGGACAACTTGGGCAGCTACCGGGTAAGTAGTGGGCAACTTGGGCAGCTACCGGGTAAGTAGTGGACAACTTGGGCAGCTATCGGGTAAGTAGTGGACAACTTGGGCAGCTACCGGGTAAGTAGTGGACAACTTGGGCAGCTACCGGGTAAGTAGTGGACAACTTGGGCAGCTACCGGGTAAGTAGTGGGCAACTTGGGCAGCTACCGGGTAAGTAGTGGACAACTTGGGCAGCTATCGGGTAAGTAGTGGACAACTTGGGCAGCTACCGGGTAAGTAGTGGACAACTTGGGCAGCTACCGGGTAAGTAGTGGACAACTTGGGCAGCTACCGGGTAAGTAGTGGACAACTTAGGCAGCTATCGGGTAAGTAGTGGACAACTTAGGCAGCTATCGGGTAAGTAGTGGACAACTTGGGCAGCTACCGGGTAAGTAGTGGACAACTTGGGCAGCTACCGGGTAAGTAGTGGGCAACTTGGACAGCTATTGGGTATGTAGTGAATAATCTAAGCAGCTAACAGGTAAGTAGTGGATAATCTAGGCAATTACCGGGTAAGTAGTGGATAATATAGGCAGCTACCGGGTGGATAATCTAGGCAGCTACCGGGTAAGTAGTGGATAACTGAGGCAGCTACCGGGTAAATGTTTAACTTGGGCAATACGTGTATAAATATATTAGGACAAATAAATATAAAAATATTATAAGCATGATAATCCATACTATGATTATATGTTGATAAAAAACTTTTATTAATAAATTACTGAATTATCATAATTCTCTGTACAGTGAATCGAAAACATAGTAACTGATTCTCTCTCTCTATCTATTCAAATACGTTAATTTTTTCTGACTAACAAAAATCAGCCGCAGAATGTTAATTTACTGGCACTGATTGGAAAGAACTATTTATAGTTAAATATTAGAATTCGTAATACAAAATATATTATATAGTATATATATTAAGAATAATGTTAGTAAGAAAAGCATTGATAACAATTCAAAATGGCTGATTTGTGTTAATAAAATAAACATTAACAATATATACTCTATATAATTTTCAGTAAATCTTGACTTAAGAATCTGATTCCTGTAAATCGACGCCTAGAAATGTTTACCGAGGTAGAAATCTCTATTTACTTACCAAACTAATGCACCTGACTTGATTGAATTTGTTGAAAAATAAACATTGGGACAGGGAGAAAAAAGTCATTTCTTGAATAGACTCGCCTTCCTTTCATCTTCCTAACCACTTCTTTTTCTCTCATTGTACAAACAGCAGTGAATTCTTCAGACGTGGAGCAGCTCAACACTTTTACTTCAGATTTTAGCCACCATTATACCATCTCTCTATTAAGGGCCGTACACACGTAGGTTTTTTAAGTCTTTCCACCAGACTTTCTGCTAAGCTCATCCTACTTTTTCCACGAGAATATAAGAAAAAACGATAAAATAATTATTTATTTCAGTTGGTATCCATGATACCTGCAGATATCATGGATACCAACTAAAATAAATAATAATTATATCGTTTTTTCTTATATTCTCGTTGAAAAAGTAGGAGGAGCTTAGCAAAAAGTCTGGTGGAAAGACTTAAAAAAACATACGTGTGTATGGCCCTTTATACGAGGGATGATAAAAATATATTCAATGTACCTAAGAAAGAAGCTATGGTGGGGCCATAGGAGAAAAGTACCTTCTTTATCTTCTATGGACCCACTGACAAACAAGCTTTTAAAAATTTAAAATATGTTGAATTAATTCATTCAGTTCCAGGTTAAATTATTCTATCTTTAAAATTTTGAAGTAAAATTGATTCTGAAAAATGGAATTTAAAATATATTTTGAAAAAAAGAATTCAAAATTTATTCAAAATTTTATTTCAAATTTATTCAAAAATTTGTATCAAAATTTTATTTCAATTTTTATATCAATTTTTTTCAGAATTATATTTCATTATTCTATTCTTATTAAATTTTATACATGTTTTAAAGTTTTTTTTAACAAATGTTATATTTTTTTCTATCATTTGACTGCTGGAAAATTACCTTTTTCTAATATTGGATGGTTCACAACTTCCTAATAATAAATTATTATAATATTATTTTATAATAATTTATAATATATTCGAAATAATTTTATAAAAAAATATAAAAAAATTCAAAAGAATTCAAAATAATTATAATATATTCGAAATAATTTTAATCTTTATTAAGTTTTTTATTACATTCAAGACATATTTTAAATCTAACCCTTATTCCTCAGGTCGGTTGGATGAGAGCTGACACACAAACTATTTTGAGTCTCCACAACTCAGTAGTGACTCACAACAATAGAATCAGCGTGACTCACGATGCGCCCCAGACGTGGAACCTGCATATTAGACAGGTAAGGAACCTGCATATTAGACAGATAAGGAACCTGCATATTAGACAGGTAAGGAACCTGCATATTAGACAGGTAAGGAACCTGCATATTAGACAGGTAAGGAAGTTGCATATTAGACAGGTAAGGAAGCTGCATATTAGACAGGTAAGGAACCTGCATATTAGACAGGTAAGGAACCTGCATATTAGACAGGTAAGGAAGTTGCATATTAGACAGGTAAGGAACCTGCATATTAGACAGGTAAGGAACCTGCATATCAGACAGGTAAGGAACCTGCATATTAGACAGGTAAGGAACCTGCATATTAGACAGGTAAGGAACCTGCATATTAGACAGGTAAGGAACCTGCATATTAGACAGGTAAGGAACCTGCATATTAGACAGGTAAGGAACCTGCATATTAGACACCTGCATATCAGACAGGTAAGGAACCTGCATATCAGACAGGTAAGGAACCTGCATATTAGACAGGTAAGGAACCTGCATATCAGACAGGTAAGGAACCTGCATATCAGACAGGTAAGGAACCTGCATATTAGACAGGTAAGGAACCTGCATATCAGACAGGTAAGGAACCTGCATATTAGACAGGTAAGGAACCTGCATATCAGACAGGTAAGGAACCTGCATATTAGACAGGTAAGGAAGCTGCATATTAGACAGGTAAATGGGACTTGGAACCACCTAATCATTTATAGCTTCACTATAACCCGGACACCCATGACACATTGTGCCCACATGGGTACTAGATGGTTAGGTTGGCAAGAGATGGCAGACTGAAAAGTAGCCTAGAAATTACATGGGGTTAATGTGGTTTTCCATTCCCATGGAATGTTACCTTGGGAGAAGGTTGGTTCAATGTGGCGAATCTATCCCATTGAATTGTCATATTGGCCCAACCTGATTACTATATAGCAAATCAACATTATATGTCTGAAACTTGATTAATATATTGACAACATCTTGGGCAAAGATGGTTTCAACATAACAACCCATGGTGTCACCACGTTGGCCCATTTTGCCAATAATCACACACTGCCTATATACGATTCGTCAACCTAGTGCCCACATGGGCCCCATTAACTTGTGTTGCTTGGGAACATTCCCCTCTCGATCTCATATGGCCCAAATATAACTTCCCCTCTGGTTTATGTTACCTACACACCTTTTTAATATATGTTCATTCTCAGGTTAAGGAGAATGACAGAGGGTGTTACATGTGTCAGATCAACACAGCTACAATGAGAAAAACCATAGGCTGCATTGATGTGCATGGTGAGTCTTTCACTTTATTGTTATTTATCCTTTACCTCTATTATTAAACCACTAATAAACCCTTCATTTATCATATCGAACCTTTTATTATTTTTAACCCTCTATTTCTTATGTTATTATTATAAATCCTTTTATTCTTAATTACAAATTTATTATCAAACCTATACCATTCTTTTTCTTTATTGCATGAAAAGTTCCAATGTGCATTTCGTAGAAACTCTTAATCTTTAATCTTCAGCCATTGATTTGATTCAATAAATTAACTTAATAACTACATTACCCCCTCCCCCCCCCCCAAACAGTTCCCCCCAACATCCTGGACTCAGAGAGCAGTGGTGACGTCACAGTGGGGGATGGGGGAAGTGTGAGTCTGGTGTGCAGTGCCAGGGGGTACCCTAAACCGCGGATAATTTGGCGCAGAGAAGACGGGGACCACATTCTGATGCGACGACCAAAAAAGGAACGAATGAGAGGTAGGTTACGTTAAGTTTAATCTAGGGTAAGTTCTTAATTATCGGTCAGTTTTCCATTTTCGGAGACGTAAGAAAAAACGATATAATAATAATTTTATTTTTACATTTACTGGTATCCATGATAAGCGCAGGTATCATGGATACCAATAAATTAAAAATTAAATAATTATTACTATATCTTTTTTTCTTATATGACCGAAGATGTAACTTCGCCCTATTCTCTTTCCTTTCAGTGAGTCAAGTGAAAGGTCCTTTCCTCTAACATTCCCTTTCTTTTCAGTGAGTCAAGTGAAAGGTCCTTTCCTCTAACACTCCGTTTCTTTTCAGTGAGTCAAGTGAAAGGTCCTTTCCTTTAACATTCCCTTTCTTTTCAGTGAGTCAAGTGAAAGGTCCTTTCCTTAACACTCTCTTTCCTTTCAGTGAGTCAAGTGAAAAGTCCTTTCCTCTAACACTCTCTTTCCTTTCAGTGAGTCAAGTGAAAGGTCCTTTCCTTTAACACTCTCTTTCCTTTCAGTGAGTCAAGTGAAAGGTCCTTTCCTCTAACACTCCCTTTCCTTTCAGTGAGTCAAGTGAAAGGTCCTTTCCTTAACACTCCCTTTCCTTTCAGTGAGTCAAGTGAAAGGTCCTTTCCTTAACACTCCCTTTCCTTTCAGTGAGTCAAGTGAAAGGTCCTTTCCTCAACCTCACGCGTCTCAACCGCAAGCAGATGGGAGCGTACCAATGCATAGCCAGTAACGATGTACCACCTGCAGTTGTCAAGAGGATTGTAGTCAGTGTGGAATGTGAGTGAGAGATAGACAGCATAGCTTTAATAAGAAATAAAGATTTAATTCATCAGCAAAAAGTCTTTAGTCGAAATCATTAGACAATTATAAAAATGTATTATTTCAAATGAAGTTGAAAGATACAATATGATAGAAGAGAACTCTTCTATAGTGAAATCCTGTATAATGAATGTACGCTGAGAAAAAATTGCGAGTCAACCTGACTCTTCACTTGAGTCATAGCTTGTAGAGTCTTTAATTTATAAAGAAGTAGCCTGTATAATGAACAAATTTTCATTATTCTACCGTAAAGTGGCTATATGTTTCTAAAAATTAATGGCTATTTTAGGACAGACTACAGAAAATTTGTTCACTATAGAGGAGTTCAATCATACCGAGTATAAATAGTAAAGACAAACTGGGAGGCGTATTGTGAAGCAGCGTTCACACGATCAATATGTATTGACAATATTTTTATTGACAATATTGACAACATTATACATACTGTCAATATTTCCATCAGTAGTTGCTCTGACTCCCTAAGGAAGAGGTCCGTCAATCCATTAATGCTCGAATATTGATGAGATTTCTGAGCACTTTTGATAGCATCAATATTTTCATCAGTCTTCAATATATTGATAGAATTAGTAAATATTGCCAATAATATTGATCGTGTGAACCCGCCTTTAGGTGTTAGGTTTGAACAATGAACAGGTATAAAATACTCAATAATGTATTTGCCTCCAGTTCCTCCTAGTATCAATGTGGTGAATCAACTGGTGGGGTCACCCCTTGGGGGGGATCTGGAGCTGAAGTGCGAGGTAGAGGCCTGGCCCCAACCAATTCTATTCTGGAAAAGGACGGATAGGGACAACGTTATTCTAAACGGGTGAGAAAATGAAAAAGGACAATCTTACTTCAGTAGAACTCTTGAGTTATGAAATGCACCTGAGTTATGAACTATTTTCTATGTTTATGTTTTAGAAAACGATAGAAGTCATGAAATCTATACGTCATGACCGAAAATATTCTACCTTCAGGAAATTATAAAAGGGCTTGATGAATTAATGTTCGTTATTTCGTACTTTTCATCAGCAAAAATTCTTATCCTTATTTCGTGCAAGTTGTCCCTCAAAGACTATAATTTTCCCCAAGATTTTAATCATAGAAAACTATCAGTGCACCTGAGTTATGAAGAAACCAATACTTCATAACTCAGGAGTTGCACTGTACTATCAATTTAATTATAATATTTATAAATTTGCGTTCAATATTCTTATATAATGATTCCATGAAAATCATATTTCGATGAATTTCTAAAAGTTTATAATATATGTTGCATTTTTTAATAAGAAATTTTTTTCTGTAACTTTGTGATGAAGATTTTCAATTTATAAAAAACTGAGTAAAAATTTAAAAAGAATATATAAGCCATCTTGTTAGAAATAATATATTTATAAAATGTATTCCACGTATTATATCATTTTCCTTCAATTGTCTTATTAGTACCATTTCTTTATATTCAATAATACTACTAAACATCATGAAAATACTTACTTAAATTACTAATTCATTTCTGAACTGCTTAACCTTCTAGATCCGTCAATTCAAATAACAAAATATTAAATATCTGATCATTTTTTTAATTTTGTCTCAGACTTATGACAATCAAATAACATGGCTCGCTTTCAGAGCTGGGCGTTCCGCACGAATGTCCGCGAACCTTTATTCGCGAACCGGTTCGGACTGGAAAATGGGTTCGGACATTCGGATTCGGAACCTCTTCAAAAACGGTTCGGACTTCAGTGTTCGGAACGTCTTTTTCGCAAGTCCGAACCTCCGTACCCGGGGAAAACTGACCTGTCCATTTGATTATTTTACGTTCTGAACATGTACCGTACCTCTCGGCTACTATTATATACATAGGTTTCTGCTTAACACTGAAGCGAAGAACATGCGTCTTTCCCCGCTCTTCTTCCATTACGTTATTCATCCTTTCTTGAATAGCGGTAAGTTTTATAATAATCTTAACAAGTTAATTCATTAATAACTAACGGCTTATGTTCCCTCAAATCTCAATTAAAATTGCTTGAAATATGTAGAACTATAGGTAAGATTATAAACAAAGTAAACGTATATATTAGGTAACATTACATAACACCCTACCCTAGTACCTTAGCCGTTGGCTAACCAGTCCTCATGGAAAAATAATAATAACTTAAATTCAAGACCGATTTTAAAGCTGTCTTTTCAATCGTTTAATTTTTCGCATAAATACGTACGATTAGACAAAAACGAAGGTGATAAATGGTAATATACTCATATTATGAGCATTTATTCAAATCTATAATAATATTAGGAATATATCAGAGATCTTTCCAGGCATTAGATGCAAGAGTGTTTTTCAGTACATGTATAAGGGTGAATATTTCACTATAATCAGTTAACTGTAACTCTTATAGCGGCTTAGCGAGATCAAATATGTGAGAGAATAATTGCGCACACCAAGCTTCGTACAATAACATCTTATAAATATAATTTGTTTTTTGTATTAGCTTGTTACTTTCATTTTGAATGATGATTTTTTCTTTTGCTTTTACTAATGTATGAAATACTAAATATCAAATGAAGGTTTTTAAAAGAAAAAATATTGAAATGACTCAAATGAGCTAACTTTTGACGTCTAAGTAGGTAGGCTGAATAAATAATTTAAGATCGAGTATTCGGCTATTCGCATTACAATTGAATTGATTATAATTTATATATAGGTATTATAATATTATATGTATATTAGTTATAATATAAATCACTTTGAGAAATATTCACAGTAATCTTCACTGTCTGACCTTTCTAATATATTGAATAGAAGAAAAAGTTAAGCAAGCAAATAGAGTATAGGAATAGCATAATACGGTATCTATAGTACTTTCATATTCAAACAAAATGAAAAAAGTTTTTATATCATCAGTTCTCTAGATAGAATTAATCAAAAATGTTGTAATATAAATGAAAAATTGAAAACTAATAGTAAAAACTTAAAACATATTTAATTAGATACTTGGATACTTTAATATGGATACATTGTCTTGCATTGTTATGACGACAGAGTTGGTTTTAATTTTTCTTGGCATGAAATTCGGAGCTCAGAAGAAAATTCAGAATAACTTAAACTATACGTATTGGAGTGGAGACTGGAGGGGAACTTTAAAGATACTTAATGCTCATTCAGTCATACTAAATGATACTAACTTATTAAGTATAGTAAATTCAGTGGAACTCCCTTATAGTGAACTCCTGTATAGTGAATCACGCTGAATAGTAAAATCCGGTATAGCGAACTTACCTCTATAGTGAACATATTTAGGTTAGTCTACACAAATATTCGTAAGTTTTCTATGAATCTCTTATTCCTATTTAGTAAATTCTCTAAATTAGTTGTATTTCACGAAACAGCAGTTCTACCAGTGCAACTCCTCTATAATGAAGTCATATGAAGTCACAGTATAATTATTATTATAAATTTATTATATTAACCCAAATGAATTTGACGTATGTTTTATAGGCATATATTTTTTTAATTACTTTATATATTTCATGTCATTTCTTTATATTTACTGGACTTTCTTGACTTTGTTACTATATAAATACCAACTATATTTTTTTAATTCAAAACTTAAATATTTACGTATCGGCGCAAATCAGCGTAAATTATGGAATTAATTGTACTTTAGTGACGTGTGGCAACGTAGAAATACAGATTGGTTACCCAATACGCACGAATATGTCCACGTTTTATGTAGTAGAGACAAATGCGCGAGCTGTGATTGGTTCACACTCCATCCAATAACAGTTCAGCTCACTCAGTTGCCAATCTCTTATATAGCTATGTATTTATTTCTCCTTATATATTCAATATTTTTACTTGAAATTTGGTATACATTAGTTTAGTACAAAAACTAACAACTTGTAAAAATACAGTAACGTAGGTTTATAAATAAGACATGTGTTTTTTTAACA
>CANNZV010002162.1:0-111021 GCA_947561585.1 Caprella mutica | reverse complement strand
GCAGAACATTGATCCTTAGTTGAGTTAGTTCTATAATATTCTATAATATACTCATTTTTTCCGGAGCCTGGATTCAAAAACATTTCTTTATGGTCTTAAAACGGATCAATTTTGGTCATCGTTATTTTCTTTTTGTTTTTGACATTTTCTGAATTGATAGTTTTACATTGTTTAATGAATAACCTCATTTACAATTATTTGATATACTGTAGTGCTTTTACGATTATTGTTATTAAGTGGTCATAGATTACTCTGTTGACTCTTCTTTAATTAATCTCCGATGGATGGATCCAATATTTCTAGTCCTCCTTTTGTCCATACCACATCATGAAGAACTTTAACCCTCCAGCTAAAGGCAGACAGAAATCTATCCACAATATTCCATCATATACTGCAAAGAAACTAACCGGTGGGCCAGTTGCTTTGCATCCCACTTTGTATCCCACATTAACACTTTGTATCCCACATCAACACTTTGTATCCCACATCAACACTTTGTATCCCACATCAACACTTTGTTTCCCACATCAACACTTTGGTCCCCACATCAACACTTTGTATCCCACATCAACACTTTGTATCCCACATCAACACTTTGTATCCCACATCAACACTTTGTATCCCACATCAACACTTTGTATCCCACATCAACACTTTGTATCCCACATCAACACTTTGTATCCCACATCAACACTTTGTATCCCACATCAACACTTTGTATCCCACATCAACACTTTGTTCCCCACATCAACACTTTGTATCCCACATCAACACTTTGTATCCCACATCAACACTTTGTTCCCCACTCACTGCAACAAACCACCATCCCACACAACTCCTTTCTCTTGAAGGTCCCGTCTGATGTTTTCCGGATGATGGGATAATAGATAATATTGATTGAGAAAAGATAAAAATGTATACAATTATTTTTTTTATTCTGAAGTCCTAAGATATACGTATCTATCGAGGGAGTCGAGTCCATCTCACCCGACTCACTCTGTATAGTCATCATTTGCAATTTATTTTTACGTGTATAGGCTACTGCATAGAATTTGCCGGAATTCGCTATAATATGAGGTAGACTCGGAAGGTCTACCTCATATTATAGTTGATTGCCCAAACCTCATCCGGACCCAAAATAAATGGAGAGTCACTTCCATTCTTACTTCTAGACTTCTGCACCGACCGCGCCCGCTCTCTCTGTCTCTCTCTCTCTAGCTAAGGGCGGCTTGAATGATTAATGGGCATCTGAAGTAGGTTCCCTCTTTTTATTCTCTGATTGTTTTTTTCTATTATATAATTTAGAAATTTATATACGTGGGTGCAGCTCATGATGGGCGGAACCGGGCAGTTGTTTTACCCCAGCGGCAAAAACCGAAAGTGCTATTATTAAATTCAACAGTTCTATCTTCACACATATGTTACATCGGTATCATTAAAAATTATATAAACACAAGCTTAAACGATCCCAAGCTGCTAGGATATAATCCAACTTAAAATTATAAGGCTAAATTTTCAGCAACAATACATTTTTTTAATAGAGCAAGAATGCATAATATCATCTTATAACTGCCTTAAATATTTTTGAACGAAGTTACTGTTCAATTTGATTTTGCGAGAAAACAGTTGGTTGCTACTGAATTAAAAATAGGCGCAGTGGATAAGTTACTGAAAATGTTCCAGAATTTTCCAGCATATACAATGATACATCAATCAATTGGAAAAATAACTATTATATGGTGTAAAAGTAGAGGGGCCTAGTTGCTATTCGGAAAAAATCTCCCGGCCGAAAAAATCCGGTGGAAGTGGAAAGAATCCAAAACATCCCCCGGAAAACATCCCTCAATGCTTGCCAACCTTCCTCCAGCTTGTCTCAATATTGCCAAAACATATATTTATTCAAAACATAATTATGGTGGCAATTACATACGATGACAAGTGGCGGTTTTTTTCATTGATACAAGTATCAATAGAAATCTTGGGCACAAAGAGGTTTTTGGTGAGGATGTATTTTGGATTTTTCTTCCGTGCGATTTCTTCCTAGATCTGGCCAAGATATAGTTGAAGAATATAAAGTTGCAGAATGAAATATAGATGAAGAATAAAACTTTCAACTTTAACAGTTGAAAGTTTTTTAATGATCAATATTCAAACTTTGTCATAAATTTGTGTTTTAGTATACCATTTCCTCAATTCTTTCTGATAAAAATTCCACATTTTATTGATGCAATAATTAATATTGATATATAGTATACTCATTTTATACTATTAAATTATTGAGTAAAACGAATATACTTATTTTTGATACAAAAATATATTAAAGAAGACATAGACATAACACAGGACATATACAGGTACTAAAGAAAATTTACACCTAGAAACAAAATTAACCTAAAAAGTAACTACAGTCATCGTATACCTAATTCAGATTGCGTTTTTTAAGCGGAATCCGTATCGTTAATTTCCAATTGAAGTCGTATTCGTACAGTCGTTTGAATAGTCCGAAACTATTGACGATTTGAATTAATTTTGAAGTCCGATTCTATTGACATGTTAGCCACTGACACGAATGTGAAAAACATCTTTGATATTCAATATTTGCCATATGATAGATCTAGAGTGTTTTCTAGTAACCGGAAGGTTCGTAATGAGAAGGGGCGGCTTGGTGCTTCACCACGAAGGGGGGTGTCTTGGATGGGGGTGGGTACTGGGCTTCTCCGTAATACTGGACATCAGCTACGAAACCGTTGTAGTGGTCAGCCTTGTAAGTTACCTGCAATAGATGGGATAGTTGAAAAATACTTCCTTTGGAAAATATGATGTTATTTCTTTTTTCCTATTCATTTTCTATAACATTATGTTTCTCACCAATATATGTATGTAAGAGAGCCACGATTATTCTTTTGCATTGACAAAAACTAACAAATTATATTGAGGAAACATAATGGCCCGATAAGCTAAATGCTTTTAGGGCAACCGATTTAATTTTTTTTTACACAAGATGGACCTACCTATAAATCATGAAGGAGGATTTACTTAGCAGAAACTTCTGTTATCATGACAACTACCAATACATATAACTCACAGTTTGTTTTCTTCCGTCAGGTAACTGTACGGTGTAGGACCCAATCACATTCTTGCCGTCACTCTTCTCCTCCTGGCCGAAATTAGGACCGTAGTGGTCATCGGAGACTCCGTAAGCGAAAGAGTAAGGCTTGGGCTCCTGAGGTATGAAGGAAAAGTGAAATAAGTATTAAACATAATAGCAACTTATTGCATTGAGATGCAGGAATACACTTTACTAGGTTCTCACAATAATTATAGATTGACTAGAATCAGCATCAAAAACTACCATGAATAAAAAATAGTTAAACAGTAAAAGTTTTATGAATCTGATCATCAAAGAGAGAAATATGTTCCTGCAATGGTATAAAATAATGATTCATAAAAATGTTTATCAGTATTGTTTCCCCTTTTATTCTAACGATGTAAGTGTTCACAAGTGATTTACAATTTATATGATTGGGGGTTGGTTGTGAATTGTGATATTTTGTGTTCCCCATCTGGGAACCTAACCACTTATCCGAGATGCCTTGAAGTTTCTAAAGGAAAATTCTATACTTTGTAAAGATTTTATCTTCTTATTTGTAATGAAAGATATATAGTCTTTTAAAACAAAAACAAAACAAAGAGTGAGATATTTACATGCAAAACAAAGACATATTTATTTATATCTGCACTATCTCCACTTAGACGCAATCTCATTGATTCTTGTTCATCTGGATGTACTAAATGACTGAATGAAAAGTAATCCAAAAGAGAAAGTTATGATGGTACCATGGCCATAGACCACCATAATATTTTCTCTGGGCTGCTGAATCACATTTAAATATTGTAAACATTTGAAACTGTGTAATCCTAACAAGATGGGCGTTATAGAGGTTCATTTAAATATTGTGAATCGATATTTCCTCTGGGCTGGTGAATAATATTGCAATATTGTAAGTATTTGAAGTGGTATTATATCAGTGGGATTAAGGTGGGGTTATACAGGTTCTACTCACAGGTTTGTAGTGTTTGGGAGAACCATAGGGGTCCACAGGAAGGGCGGAGACCACCACCAACAGGCAGGAGATGAGAGACAGAACCTGATGGAGAGAATTACAGTTAGTGGAGTACTTCTTGGAGGAATTGGATATTCGCTTTCCATTTAGACGTCCTATCATTGGAGCGTAATTTAGACCTTCCAATCCCCTCCAAGGGAACGGAAAAGTGACTGTGATATTCGCCTTCCATTTAGACGTCTAGAAACGTCATAATAGAATACTGAGTCATTGGTGTAGGGGAAATAATTGAGAGTTTGCAGAGGTATAAAATAGAGTGGCCATCTTACATATATCATAACTCAAAGGCATTTAATATTATTGTGGAAAATAGTAAGAGAGAAAAGGTTCAAACTCAACGGAATGTTCATCTTGAAAGGATTTGTAGACTCAGCGTTGACAAAAAATTTATTATACTCAAGCTTTCAAATTGATATCCAATTCATCATCAGGATATCCAATTCATCATCAGGATATCCAATTCATCATCAGGATATCCAATTCATCAAATTGATATCCAATTCATCATCAATTCGATGAATTGGATATCAATTTGAAAGCTTGAGTATAATAAATTTTTTGTCAACGCTGAGTCTACAAATCCTTTCAAAAAAAAAAATAGTAAGAGTAATTTTCCTATTTTTGTTAGAGATACTACTTTAAGATTTAGTACAAGAAACATTTTTTAAGTATAGTTTTTTGAAATTAATTATATTTATTTTTCATATCTAATGCAAATTAGATTCTACTGTATATTGTCATAGCGACATTGGGAAGTATGTAACTATTTAAAAAAGAATTGAAAGATACATAAGTAATAAATATTTCTCAACCAAACACCGGACTTAAATCATATAACAGAACCACATTCTAACAAGACACTAATGGTGTTCTAATTGATATATTGACTTTACTAGGAAGATAAACTTAATAAAGAGAAAAGAGGTAGCCATTGTAAGATGTTTACTTCTATAGAAAGTGTGTGCATTGGTACACAGTCAAAGCATATATGCATAATAACAAACAACTCTTAACACTTTCGTTATTTTTCCATCCGTACCTTAATCATGTTTGTAGGGTAGGTAGAGGAGTTGTTTCTTGGGAGAGTGCGGTCACGTCAATGGTGATAAGCAGTTCCCTTCATCCGCATTATATACTCTGTAGCTAGGTAGGTAACTCCAACCCCTCGCCTACTTTTGGCGGGAAAGGGGCAGAAATAACGTGTGTTAGGAGCGCGGTTGGGGAGGTAGAGGGTTGTATATACAGAAGTTCATTAAGAAATGGTTGATAGCCGCGAGAAATTATAAACACAATTAGAATGTTGATTTTTTAATCTAATGTGCTTTTGATATTACCGCTACTAGAGTTTACGCATTTTTTAAATCTTTTTATTCAACAGGTCTTCATTATATTTGTCGCAATGGTATTGATAATGGATATCTTGTTAGTAGTTACATACCTTAAAGATCTCCATCAGATTTAATAAATTTATTAATTAGGTCAATTTTCTTGTTTTCATCCATAATATCATTTTGAGAATTTTTGACACTAAATAGTAATGTATCCAATTGCAGCTTCTTAATAAATCATTTCAATTATATTTTCAGTTAAGCATAATAATTGATACATGATGTTACATATAGAGGTAAGCAATTAATTTCTAAATGGATTTTAAGTTCATAAAGATTCCTTTTGTAAATTTGAATTATTGGTTTAGATTTTTAGAAAATTTAAAATAGTAGATAGTTTTAATTTCTCACGGCTCTAAAAACAATCGACGAAAAGAATATAGTAAAAAGTTACCAATAAGTGCTACAGTATTTGTTTATCTAAGAATAATGATGATTTTATTTATATTGCGTAAGTAGAAATTTATTATAAAATTCTATATTAAAACTGATATTATATAAAAATGTTCACGATTTTTTTGTAATATTATAAAGTATAACTTTTACTTTATTATACTGTATAGGAGGGGTAACAAAACTGTTCAGACTAAAAACCAAGAATGTAGGTTAAAAAAAATTAATCATTAGTTTATGCATATTGAGCCACTATTATAATTCATGAATATAATCTTGCATTTTAGATGTTGCACGGTTAAGATTGATATCTCTAATATAAAATACAGCATCGTTGGCGAACGTTGTACATATAATTCCCTTTAAAATAAATAAATTGTTTATATTATTGATAATATATTTAATAAAATAGGACTTAAAATTCACCTGTGAAAATAAGAATTTATTTAATTACCATTACACCGTAATGATAAAATTTCGTTAATAAAATTTCTTTATCTAGTCTCAAATGCAGTTTTTTCAAATCTAAATTATTTTTAATTTTACGTTTCTAAAATACAAGAATAAAATTCTAAAATAGCGTCTTCTGCGCAACAACCAGCTTTAAAACCGAACTGATGTTCTGTTTTAATATTATAAGCATTTATAGAAACATCTAATATATTGTATATAATTAATTTTTTCAAGAAATTTACTTAAAAAAAAAAAGATAAAGTAGAAATGAGTCTACAAACATCACAAAATTTACCGGCTTTCAAAATGAAAAACTCTAACTAACAAAAGAATATCAGGAAATGAACATTTATTTAAAAATTGGTTGCAAATACTGACTAAAATGGATGGAATAATGGTTAAAAATGATAAGTGAAGTCTTATATACATTTTTTTGAAGCTATTCATTGCGGAATAACTTCCTCCATAGTTAAAAAATAATAAAACCTGTGCCACTAGTCAGATACTAGTTCAGTTGCTAACATAGTTTAATAGTTTGAAATAGTTTAATGGTTTGAAATAGTTTAATGGTTTGAAATAGTTTAATGGTTTGAAATAGTTTAATGGTTTGAAATAGTTTAATGGTTTGAAATAGTTTAATGGTTTGAAATAGTTTAATGGTTTGAAATAGTTTAAAGGTTTGAAATAGTTTAATGGTTTGAAATAGTTTAATGGTTTGAAATAGTTTAATGGTTTGAAATAGTTTAATAGTTAGCTCTATGATAATAATTAAAATACCCTCTATCTTCTTTAATTCAAATGCTTCCCTGTCTGTCCTTCCTATTTAAAAATTTGTTTACTTCATTCCAGATTTCCTTACTTTATTGCTATTGGATAAATGTTTTGTTTGATGAATTATCTCTTTAGATAATTATTTCTAAATTAGGAATAATATTATCGGAGAAAGAAAGCAACATTTGACAACTTTAAAAGAATTTAGAATTTCTTTTAAAATAAAAACTTAAAATCGTCACTAATCCATTCATATTCTGTTTTAATTGGTACTGCTTTTAACTTTTGCATTATAGAGTAATATTTGTTAAAAGTATAGTACAACTAATTACCAATTTTAGTAATAAAATTGGTAAAATGTTTCTCATTTTTAGTTACTATTTAAAATAATATGTTTAAAATATTAATTGAAATTAATAACAATTGATTGAAATAAATCAGCAACAACAAATAATATTTTATTGAACTGAAGTTATTTCCTATTATATTGTCCATAAGATTAATGTATATTAATTTACTACATAATAGCCTTCAAGTTGTTTAATTTTTATAACCCTTATATATCTAGTATATATGTACGTACCGAATGAAAAAACTTTCATTTTTTTGAAGGTGTAACGTACGTAAGAAACACAAAAACAATTAAAATATAAATTATTATTTTTAGTGCATTCAAATCACCTAATAATTCTGTAAGAGAATAATCCTATAAAATTAATTGCTAATATTTTTAAATAGTCTAAAGAAATTAAATTTACAAATAATAATGAATATTTTACATATACATATGGTCTAAATTATTCATCACAAAAAGAATCAGTAAATAAAATTTGTCTGTCAAAAAATTGGAAAATTGTGTTTGGCAAGTTTGTCAAAAAAAGTAAATATCTCCCGGTAATAGATTTCTTTTGAATGAAATAATTAGTAAATAGATAAATATAAAAATCAAATTTTAAATTATTTACAAACAATTTAAGCAAGCAAATAATGCTCTACTCATGGTAATAAAAAAACAGAATTTATTGGTTTATTCGCTTGATTATTTCGTTTTAATTGAATTTCTTAAATTCTACGAAAATAATATTTATTCGATTTAATTATTACCTAATATTTTACTGAATATTTTAAATTGAAATTAGGCTGTTTTGACATCCATTTCATTTTAGATAGACACTTTACTTCTGTTACCCTCCATCTTGCACCAGAACGGGTCTTATCCTTCATAAAAAAGGCCTTTCTTTATCCTCTTACAAATTCACTTTCGCTGACATGAAAAGAAAATCAACTGCAATATTTTCGTGAAATGCAATGAATAGGAATAAATTACACTTATATTTTATAATAAATTGATGAGAGTAAATAAAACCACCGAGGTGAAAAATTTACACTGCAACTTTCTCTTAATGAATGAAATTTCAATATTTGAATAGAGAAGAACGTTATTTTCTTAGCCTTTATTCAACTTATATATTCCTTATTAAATTAATTGAATGAACTACTTAAGATATACTATAAAAAATAGGTTTTGCAATAAAAGCAAGTGGAAAGTTACAATTACCTATATCAAATCTCCTTGATATTACCAATTTACTATATTCATTACCATTGCAGTAACTGCAAGCAATTTCTAATTGCAATTGTTTAATATCACTTTTCTAATTAGCATGATAGTGTAAATACATAGAAAGCAAGTTTATACCAACAGCAATTCATAACCTTGGTTGAGACGCGTTGTTTCGTTCTCTTTCCACTAACCGGGGCAGTAGGAGGCAAGTGAAAGGCGTGACGTCACTACAACCAAAGGCTATATCGCTAAATAATTGTCTGTCAACATAAAGAAGCTACCTAGATGACGATCTTATTATTTATGTGGTGAAAAGGAGGATTTATTGGGTAGATTTTCTTAGAATTAATCAATATCGTCTATATTGCATAATCTATTTACCAACTAAACATATTGCTGAGTGTTGCAACCTGATTTCCATTTTACGATTTGTAATGTTTAAGTATTAGTACCGCTTAGGTGAATTTAATGCTGGATAATTATTGCTTTAACTGTTTTACTGTCTTTAAAAAGTTAGAGCATTGCATCGTAAAACTTTTCTCCGGTTTAACGGTTGGAAGTATAACATTGACATGAAAATAATGTAAAGTGATGAAACCGTAAACTAAGTCGTGTGACCTTACTTTTATCACATAGGAACATAACACTTCTATGGTTAATAAAACTGCAAAAAGTAATTTGTATTAAATGATTAATGAAAGTAAGCTGCGTGATATATTAAACAAAAAGTATTATATCGTATGATAAATAATATTTCTTTGCTCTAATTGTAATGAAAAAATGTACCATTAATCATTTGGCAGGTTGTAATAATTACACTAGAGCTGGTAATAACTTTTTAGTCATATATTTGCCAATGCAATAGAGTGGACGTGAATGACTAAATAATAAACTTGTCATGCAGATAAATTGCAGTCTGATCTATCAATTCGGCTACCAGACGTTTCGTCGAAAGACAAATTTCGTCGCAGGACATTACGTCGAAAGGACGTTAAGTCGACAATACGTGTCGTGGTCTAATTTTCCTTAAAGGGATATAACACACTCTACTATATATGTGTATCGGGGGGCGGCACCCCCCTGTCAGGTCATTAAATAATCATGAAGTGTGCAGTACAACAAACTAGCGGATAAAACAAACTACACATAACGGTCATTTTTGTTGAGTATGTTAATACCCCCTTTACGAAACGTCTGTCGATGAAATGTCTGCACACAGTCATATCAATTTCGAGCATCAAAAATTTTGTGGAGAAAAATTAAATCAAACAACGAAAATAGAACAGTTTAGTAGTATGTTCACTTTGTTCAGTATGGTCTAAAAAATATATTAATTATAATCCATAATATATATTTTTTAACCAAATATACTTTGCAGTTATTTATATAAGAATGTTTGTAAATATATTTGCTTATTAATGATTATAAAAATGGTTGATAATAAATGATTTTGATTTTATGATACATAATCATTGCTAATAATGATGAAAAGTGAAATGTGTTTACCATAGTATTATGTAATTACGTACCACCAATGAATGACTACAAACATTTCACTACCTCGTAATTACTATTCGTTCCGAAGCATTCAATTAACATTTAAATTGATTAATTAATGTCTTACTCATATATCTGACGATCAAAATGTAACATAATTGTTTAATTCAAGAGAAATGATATTTACATCTTCCTTGGATAGAATATCAATTTGCAGTACAAACTTTCAAAAGGAAACGTTTATATATTTATTTACGGATGCAATAACTGGAATATTAGATTTATTATTTATCATTTCGCGCTAAAATGTTTTTCCAAGAAATTTGCCGCTGGTTATCATTTTTCTGCAGCTTTAGAAAATTCTGCAGCAGATGACGGCGAGAAAGTTTCCCGTCAACACGTTTCATTCATGAACTGACAAAGTCACGATTCAATATTTGTTTAATACTGAATTACTGCAGTTTGTATAATGAGAGCTATGTCTTGTCCTTAATTTTATTCATTGCGAGTATTAAACTGAATTAAATTGCAGAGTGTAGAACAAGACAAAATACATTCAAATGGGGTGGTATCGAACCAAAGTGATTTAGTACTCTATTCTTATAATAATTGTCAATAATATAGTTATAGATTATCATTTGAGTGCTGTAAGTAAAAAGTATCATAAAAATAAAATTTGGCAAATCCAAATTACAATAGTTTGGGCCCAATATATTTCAATTTTCCATTTCTTTCATCTTAGACAGATTATCGGATATAGACCCTACCCGAGTAAAAAAATATGGTGTGCCCACTGTAGATTGGAGAGTTTAACTGCTGAATATTACACCACAATATCGGGTGACAGTCATTACTCGATCTTATAAGATATCCGATTTTCCCGAAGTAAATTAGGGTTGATTTCTGGCGATTTTCTTTTTAAACGACAACCGTTTTTTAGGTTGACAAATACACTCCAATCTTTTTTTTAGCTGTAGATTTTTTTTCGGTCGATTACCAACAGAAATTTCGGAGGGCAAACGCTCTAAAATCTATAGTAATATTCTTTCTCTCACTTTAGAATTTAGATTATATAGGAGACTAAATGACGAAAAGAGTCGGAATAGTTAGCCACAAAGAGGATTGAGAAAATCAGTGCCATTACATTCATTTTATAACAAATATATAAAGTGTATAAAAATAAAATTAGTATCGAATAATATAATAACTAGGGTTGTGACAATATGCGTTTGAAATCATAGATCCTGAAAATATTATACAGCGATATACAGGGTGGCGCAAAAAAAAAGGAAACCAATTTCAAACTAGTATATTTTAAAAACTTTCAAAGCTAGAAATTTTCTAAAAACATCATTTTATTCTTTTACTTTTTGTGCATGTATCTTGAAAATACAATAAAGTTAAGACAAGAATTAAACATCCTGCAGTGAATTAAAAAAAGGTAAATAAAAAGGGTTTGCGCGAGGAGGAAATATACGAAAAAAATCACAAAATGATTATTCATTTCATATGGATGTAAAAACATCAAATTATATTTATTTTCTGTAACAAATAAAAGACAATTAAAACCGTAATTACCATTTATTATTATTAAAAAAAGCTAGAGCGAACTCTACAGGAAAAGAGCAAGCCCCACAAGTCACACAGACCCCAGCAGTGATTCGCCAGCTGGCTAAAAGAAAGAGAAGAAAAAAAAAAGATAGCCAAGGTCAAGCTAAAAGGAATTTGTTGACCTCAGATTTAAAAGCTCCAACAATACCACCGGCAAACATATCATCGTTCAATGATTTCCAAAGAACCACAGAAGCTGGAACAAAAGATCTAGAAAACTGTTTAGTTCTGCAGCCGTATGAGAATTGATGTTTGATATAAAATTTAAATCTTTTATAAAATCAGTTCACCGTTAATTTGTATTCGAAACCCTCAAAATGAAACTTTCAAAAGAACAAAGGTTTTGTTGTGACAAGTTATTTAAGCACTGAAAGCTTTAAACAGGTTCAACCTCATCATGAACATAGCTCTCAAGAAATATTTCCACAAACTATAATACAATATTGACTTATATTAATAAATTCAAAACTTAAGAAACCACTTTATTTTGAACTGAAAGCGATTAGGGCGCAGGATAACAGAACGACTGTCTAAATTCTTCAAGATGGTTTCTGCAAAGAAATGCTCGTTTCGGAGAGGACATCGTGATTGGTGATGAAGAAGTATTTCCATGAATGAAAGAGTCAATAAACAAAACGTTAATTGAATGAAAAATAACATTTTTTAAATTTTGTTACTGCCATATGGAAAGAAAAAAATTGTACCTATTCTGAAGTCTTTTTGGGTTTTTCGTCCTCGCGAAAGCCCTTTTTATTTATATTTTATTCTTTGTTATTATATTCACAATATAATAATAAAGGAACATGAAAATGCATCAGAACACTGGGTTTCGGGAGCTGTAGATAATGAAGACAGTATATAGTTGGGATCTGGATTATCTTTTTTACCATGTTTGAATTTTTCAACTGTAGCTACAGTTTCGAAAATTGAACTTTTGTTAATTCCTTCACATTGCTAGATCTGGGGGATTTTTTTGTGGACCTACTTAATGACTAACTACTACTTCACAGTCTTCTGTATTTTTATTTATTAAATTATTATGAACTTAGTTTTAGTTTTATTATTGAGCAATTACAAATGGAAAATTACTTTAAATTGTTAATTTCATCACTACAACCATGTTTTTACGATAAATTAGGGTTGTGATAATATGCTTTTAAAATCATAGATCTTAAAGGTCCTCTCCATTCTCCGGGAAAAAATGAGTTTATTACGAAATGTTATAAAACTAAGGTCTAGGATTATTATTCTGCAAACCGCATACAATTCGGATAAATTTAAATTTTATTATTCGCTTATAAAGTATTTAGTAATCTGTTGTGTAACAATTGTACGAATTACTAACCTGACGCTGAAGATTGTAAACTCTGTTTTGATTTCAAATTTTTATTTTTATAAATAAACAATGTGTTTTTGGCCTTCGTTTAAGATATTAATTGTTTCCTATGGTATATAAACGTTTTTATAATAAGTTTATACCTTTACTTTCGGAACTTACTTACTTTTTTATACCGTTGCCATTAAGTAACTATTATTCATTTTTTTGATATTACACAAAAAAAAACGAAGTTAATTTTGTAGTTAATAATTTAACGTAAAAATCCAAGTAATATCGAATCTTTTAACAAGAAACAAATTCCTTACTATATTTCTTATTTAATTTCTTATCCAAAGAATTACAATGAAGGGAAAATAAAAAGCTACTTTTGTAATCAAAATAAATCTATTAATAAATACCAACATTTAATTAATATCTAAAAGGCACATAATAACCTATAGAAGTTATGAATAAAGCTATTTATTATTTGCATTGAAATTATTTGAGCTTTAAATTAAAAATATTTCTCGTTTCACCATCTGCATTGTTTAATTTAATTTAATTTCATTGTTTGTTTAATTTATTTATGTTAGTGTGAATGGAATAAACTGAAAAAAAATTATTAAAAAATATGATAACATAAATATAGAGTTTTGAACCCTATTATAATTTTTGAACATTTCCTATAAATACTTAAGCTGCAAATTAAAAAAAGTAACTATAATACTGACCAGAAAATGAATTCTATACAAATGTTTCTTTATCTCGATAGAGCCGTATTGAAATCTACGGACAAAACAAGAAAATACATTAAAATAATAAAATAGGAATATCTCAAAGAAATAAAGTATGATGTAGAGAACCTCATAACTTTGTCATTACCCATAAAATTAAAAACCAATTATCATTGATAAGCTGTTTTAAATGATAAATATGGGAATCAATTACTTTAAAATCTACCCGGACAATCAAGTAATTAAGTAAATATAAAAAGGACTAAATTGCTCTAGAATCTGAAGACTGGGAACTCTTTCGGTGTGAACTGCAGTCTACTTTTCTGTCTGCTGATATCTAGGCACTGACTCAGCACCTGTGGGAGATAAGATAATAATCTTTATTGGTATCTCACAAAGAGTTAAAAACAAGGTAGCTACATAGCTTAACTATTCAAAGTATCAAGCCTATATTAAACCATATAAGGTTTTAAGGGCCTTACTTATCAAGTAGGGCCTAATTGATAAGTTGATACTGAAGATATATCTACTAGATTGAATAGATTTATAGTCAACTAAATGTCCAAATTATCAGAGGTTATTAAAATCTCATCGTTGAAGGGTTTTTAGGACTCAAAATTGCGAATAGAAAGATGACCGTCTATTCATCATCAGTAAAAAGATGTGAAAAACCTGGACCAAAGAATGACTTGTTTTTTATTTTAGAAGTCATTTTTTACTTCAGGGTTTTCACCATGTTCTTGACGATGAATAGACATCTTTCTATTCGAAAGATCGAATCCTGAAATACCTTCAACTTCGATATTCTAATTATGTTCTTGAAACCATAAAACTAGTTGAGGGGGTGTGACATTAGCTCTAACAAAACGCTAACATCAAGAGCAAAAACGTGACTATGAACAAAGTCACCAATCACCAGTATGTGACACTGTTCTTTGATGCAGAAAAGCAACTCAATACAGTCACTTCCTATGAAATGTGATGAGCCATTTAAAGTTGATTATTAGGAATAGTGCTAGTATATAATATAACAGTTACATTTAATAACATCTTACTTTTCTGGAGTCTCTAGGAGCAATGATGCCATCTATCAACACATTGGCCGCTAGTTGCCAGGCACTTCCAGAAGAGAAATTAAAAGCACTTTTCTTGTTCTGTGAAAAAAGGTTATTTGTTTATAAAGAGAAGATAGTCAGTCTTACAGCTGATAGGGTGCTTTAAATAATAGGTGAAAAATGAAAAAAAATAAGTAGCTGTAATGACGATGTTTTAGTCTCTTCAATTCCAAAGGTACACAAACTGTACATTTCTAACTATTAGAACTTTATGATAAAAAGTACTACCATCAACCTAATCAAAATAATATATTTTTCTATAAATATAAATGAAAGGCTTTTTAGTTAATCTACTTTTGGTCAAAATTATGTAGAGTAACAATGTTTGAAATCATTAGTTGAAATAATACCAAAAAAAAAAAACAATCACACCCAAGTCGTAGAGCTGGACGTTAAATTCCTTTCCTAAATAATTTGGTGGAAAATATCAGCTAAAATGTGTGAAGGTATTGATCAATTAATGCAATACTTTTTAGTTATGTTTCCATATAATGAAATGGAGAAGATGGCTACTAAATATCTTTGTGGGTTCCCTCCGTTGAGAACCCCTCTGTTAGTTCTCAACCATTCTCACCTTCTTTTGGTCCCCTGAACCTTCAATGGGGTTCATGTGAACAATACCTCTGGGCCAACTGAGCAAAAAGGTAGGGTCAAACCCAGGGCCACACTAGAACATGAAACATTATATTAGAACATAAAAAAACATGCAGCTAAAGTATCCCATACTACATGTAATGTATACCATTATCACATGTAAAATCTCACCATTGTGTAGTTATCGTCCCCCTTACAACCCCCAACATTGAGGCTAATTTTGGGGACTGAGAGGCAGGCCACACTTTGGGCCATGGAAGCCCGTCCCTTCATGTGAAGGGGGTGACTGTGGGGGTCCAGGGGGTCACTAGCCCCACTGTTCTGAAGGAGAAAAGGTGAATTCAGAGAGAGAGAGAGAGGAGTAATGATATAAAATAAGTTTACATATTTTAAGGCTTTTTCACACATGTCAGGTTTCTGTCCGTTCCGAGTCCTCTCATTTTTTTCATCACTGAGAGGAGCCGGTACCAAGTCAATGTGTCCGCTGAAATTAAAGATGCTAACGATATATTTTTCACTGACACTGAAGCACTGAGAGGAGACGGTACAGACACGTCACGGACATGACACTGATGTGTGTGAAGAAGCCTTTAGGAGTTTGTTAGTGTTAAAATAATATAGTAGGCTGGAACATCCTTCAATAGATCAACAGCGAGGAAATTATTTCATTCCTTAAAAATAAAGAAAATTCACTTTAAAAATTATAATCATCTCATTATCTTATCTCCTTTCATTTCTAGCACGATGATAAAGTAATTATTTGGAATAAAGAAATATGAAGATGTCATCACATGTTCTAAAACTTTAGATTGACTCCATTCACTCTAATTCACACAGTAAAATATAGAGTATTTTAATCACCTGTAAGAATATCACAGGCATTTTTCTGTGTTCACAAATCTGCAGAAAGTGAGCACCTTTCACTCCGTCAGCACAGGTCAGAGGGCCGTGGTTGGCCACCACACCAACGCAATGTCTGAAACATATGTCAAACATTGTAAGGACAACTAAATTGTTATAGAAAATACGATGAGCTTTAACCCCTACACGGTTACTAAACTTTAACTTTGCTGATGTGCCACATCTACAGATTGCTGTCCCAAAATAAGGACACCCTCCATATAGAGTAGTGAAATAGATAGATCACTAAATACTAACTTTTAAGTTACTAAAGGAATTTTCTCTTCTGTACAGATTATATTCTTGTTGTTTTATGTTAAAATTGGATCTATAAGAGATATTTAATTGTCTATATTGGCTAGACAAAAAATATTTTTTGGAGAGACCAATGAATACATTAAGAAATGAATAGCTACCGTAAGAGATATATAGCTATAGAAAGTCACGAGTAACTGTTATTTTATAGAGCAATATTTGAAACACACAGTAGCTCAATAAAACCTTGATAGAAAATACCACTATATAAATCCGTATATCTATTTAATTGACAATCATTAACAGGAGGAAAACAAACAAAAGTAACCACAGTCACATCTTCACTACATTAGTTCACTCACCCATTAATGAAGGAGTAACCAACTATTAGGTTCTGTCCATAGGTTCCCTTAAACTCTCTGAAGCGACTTCCATCCACTAGGCGACTGATGATGGAGTACATAGCATCCTTGTCTAGTGACTCCTTGCCAGCCAAACCTAGTGGAGAGGTGAAACTAGTGAATAACTAGCTAAGCAAGGTAAAAAAAAACGGTTGCTGGAATCTTGCACCGCAGTGAAAATAAATAATACAAAACTTAAGTGGTTCAATAACGGGATTCTTGCCTTCTGGTAGCTTCAAAGGGTGACAAAATCTACAGATTTTTACATGAGTGGAATATAATTATACCCTATAAAATGAAAAGTCACTAGTTATTAATAAAGTCTTACCATCTAGAATGGAGGAAGAGTAAAGAGGTTCCTCTGGCTCATAGGGCGGCTCTGTCTCTTTGCTGTAGTTAGTGGTGGCTATGGAGTCTCTAATGAGATGGAAACTCTCTTCCTCTGTCTCCATGAAGTAGTCCATCACTCCACTCACTCTATCAAACAAACCATTATATGTTTACTATTAAATACATCTAAATAATCTCCCATTATTTAATATATTAAGAAGTTTGTCGTTACTGGTAAAGAGAGTTTCAACACACGGCAAAAAATTAGCTCATCAACAGAGGTACACAGACGGTATTGGATAAAATATTGTTTTCTTATGAGTACCTGGTACATAATTAGTAGGGTTGTGACAATATGCGTTTAAAATCATAGATCCTGAGAATATTATAGACGGATTGAATAAAACACTATTGAATCGTTCTAAACCATCGGTATATAGTAGCTATTTGATACCATTTGATTTCATCTGTGATATTCTTAAAATCTACGATTTTAAACGCATATTGTCACAACCCTAATAATCAGATATTAATTCTATTGATGAATACTAAGAATTCGGGTCAAGATAAGCATGTATATCGACTACAAACTCTTGAATAACTAGCGTCTTGTCAGATGGAATTCTACCTTCACAAATATGTTTCGACGGAATACAACTGACTTTGTGTGTAGTGTAGCTCCTCCCAACTCCTCAGCTGATATCTCCTCTCCCAGAGCAGCTTTGACGAGAGGAGGGCCTCCCAAAAACAGAGTGCCTGAAAATGACAGGGTTCATGCTTTATTCTGATAGCTATATGATTTATACTGGTGTATAAAGTAGTTAAATTAGCTATAGCTACTCTTGCTATTTTTTATTATCAATCATTGCTGATTTTCATCATTTCTTACCTATTTTATCAACCATTGCTGCTTCTTCACACATTGATGGTCCATATGCACCTGAAATAAAATTAATTCATTTAGCTAGGTAAAAAATATTTAAATGCAATAGTGAAATAAAGTGTGTAATTTAATGTCTAGGTGATACCTCTGATATCAAACCGCAGTACTCACCACCGGCTGTACATGAACCGCACACCACAGCCACTGACGGAAGACCTCTCCCACCCACCTCAGCTTCCAGGTAAAACATGCGCCCGCCATGCATTTTGTCGGGGAAAAAATCTGACTGGGTGAACAAAATGAAGTGAATATTTACTAGCTGAACGCATTGAAACTAATAACTACAATTGATTTTAAATTGTAATATGTTATTAAAAGGTAGGTGATTACCTTAACAATCTTGTTGTTGTGATTAGGTTATGTAGCGGATTGAAACAATGCACTATAGAGATAAATAATTTAAACTGAACTGTAAGAGGAGTAAAAATAATAACTACTATAAAAAATATATATAGCTATCCTTATTAATGAAAACAGTAGTTAGCTAGCTACCTGTAAAGGAAGAAATCCACCACCAGAGTCTACAAAGAGAACAAGAGGCAGTCCACATTTGTCAGCCAATGTGGCAGCGTAGAGTTGCTTCTTCACTCCAATGGGGAAGTATGAGCCGCCCTTAAATGTCCCATCATTGGCACTCACAAGGCAGTAACGTCCGTGAATCTTTCCGATGGCTGAGCAAAATGACATTTATCAGAAGAGAATGAAAAAACCATCTGTAGCTAATCTTTGAGTACCTATTTTTTATTGATTTGCATGATAGAAAACATAAATATATACTCACTTCATTGTATCACACTAACTATACATAGGTATGGTGTAATAGTGACCATATTATGAATGGAGATAGAAGATGGACAGAACTATTAGCTGACTCTTCTCAAATTTACAATAGAATATATTTAAAAATAGCCCTTTGCAAAAAAAAAAAAATGAATAAGGGTTTTCCTTCATACCAGTAACACTCACTAGTTATCATCCCAGCACTCGGTATGTCCCCGTAAGGCATACTCAGGCCTGCCAACTGAGCAAACTCTAACGTGTCCTCCTCTGGGTCATCCCATAGCTGTCTGATCTTCTCTCTTGGCAGCACCTTTTTAGTCTTGAATTTCTCCTGAGCTTTTGGTCCCCCTGCAGATATCAAATTGGTTCACTATTATAAAGCTAACCAGAATACAGACAGAGTAATGATAGAGACAAATAATAACATTTAGCTAGCTACTCCCAAATCATACTAATGTCAAAAATAAAAATACATTTTAACCAGATAGCTATCTAATCAAGAAGTTATATAGTGAATGACAATTAAACTTTAATATACTTCAAGATTGTAACCACTAATAAATCAGGTATCCATACATCATATTAGATTTAGAACAAACCGGTTGGAATAAAATATGTCAATTGTTATAGTAGCAAATATAGTGTGTGGTATATTTATACTATAGGTTACGATTCTATTAGTTATAACAGTAAGATTAAATAAAGAATGTGAATATGAATAATAGCTATAGCTAGAAAATAACTAAATCTTGACTTAATTAGCTGACAAAATGAATTAGATAGCTAACTTTAAACAAAAGAAAATTGAATTGTCAATATTTCACATTGGATGTAGTTAGTTATTTGAGATACAAACCTCCATTAACACAAATTTCATTGAGTTTGGCGAGCATTGCCAGGTTTTCTTGAGTGACTTCATTACCAGCTGATATCTGAGGACACTTATCTTCCACAGTGTTAGCAAGAACTGGAAAGATTTTTCTTCTTATGGGCTGCAATGAGGACTGAGTTGATGAATTTCTTACTGCCTGTAAATAGAATTATTTGGGCATTAATGAATTATGAAATAAAATCTGCAGAAAGCTGTTATATAGCAATATATATAGGATAAAAGTCATGATTGATCTAAAATTTTTTTCCTTCAAATAATGAAATAACAAAATCTACAGATAACTGATAACTACAAACTGCAACTACTTAAAACAGAAGGAAGATATACTTACATGTAATAAATAAGATAAATAATTGACTTTAGATGAAAGAATCTTCTCCTTTGATAATAATTGGGACATCATTTTGATACCTTTTGAGGAGGACTAGAGGAGTTTAATAAAAAAAAACAAGTCTTTATAGTAATTAACAAGCTATAGTTATTAATATTAGTTAACTTACTTAATTAGCCAATTATATATCATCTCAACTAGGTAGGGTCAAGCAGGTAAATTGCGGCCCACTAACTAACTGGGGCCTCTAACAACAGAATCATCATAGCTTCAAAACACTTGTTAAAAACTTAAATTGATAAGTTATAGCATGCACTGTACTTCTTTGGATAGTTATGCAACATTTTAATGTAATTTCTATTCATAATGCTCTAGAGACTCTTTCGTGAGGGCCGCAATTAAAAATTAAAGGGCCGCAATTTACCTGCGTGACCCTAAGCAGCCTTTTAAAATAATTTCGGTTCAGAATGTTTTAAAGACTCTCTTGAGAAGGACGCAATTAACCAGTCTATAAAAGAAGGGTATTGGGTCACCGCTGAAGTTGTGAAGCTATCCAGAAACTGTTTTACCAGTCTGCAACGTGTGTCAAATCTGTCATCAAGATTTCAAATTTCAGGACAATTAGTCTTCAAATTTGTCTCCAAAATGACCAAATTTTTTCAAAACGTCTCCAATAATAACATGTAAACATAAGAATCCAGACTGGAAAACATAAATTCTAACAGAGTTACTCCTAACTTCATGCATTCCCGTTAGTGATGTTTATCATGACAACAAGCCCAATTGTGAAGCTTAAATGACTTATTTTACATTAGTTTTCACTGCGGAATTGAAATTTATAAAATAATTTACTAATTTCTGCATTTTTTAGGGTTAAAATGAGTAATTTTTGTTCATTCTAAATTCCTAACAGAGTTACTAGTCAATCTGAAATGAGTTATTATTCCACTCTGGATAAGAATTAATTAGAAAATAGTCACGAAGATCTTGTTTTGATGAATTTTCCCTCAAATATAGTCTCCACTCTCCAAAGATCTTTGGCGACATGGACGCGCTTTTCAGACAGTGTTTTAATCTGTTGACTGTTGAGGCCCGGGTCTTGAAATTGGCCTTCTGCAATCCAGTGAATCCACTCTGGAAAATACCTTAGAATTAGGCTAACAGTCAACAGATGAATTGTAGAGTCTAAATGCTGCCAAATTAGTATTACCAGTCTGAAAAGAAGGTCTCCTCAGACCCCAGTCTGCAGAATACGGAACATTTTTCAAAGACTCTCTGCGAGAGTTTTTGACCAGTCTGCAGAAACTGGTAAAGTGTTCGTAGAGATCTCTTATTTTGTTCGTAGCAAAATTAATGTAAATATAGGGATTAATTCAAAAGTGTTCGTAGCAAAATTAATGTAAATATAGGAATTAATTCAAAATTGTTCGGAGAGAATATCCCAAATATCTCACATATTCTGCAGACTGGGTTTTTGATAGAATTTTAGGAATTTGAGATCTTTGCGGGAGATCTTGAATTAATTCCTATGTTACCATTAATTTAGCTGCGGGAGATTTTGAATTAATTCCTATGTTACCATTAATTTAGATGTGGGAGATTCTGAATCTGCTACCGAGAGTCAGAGAGTAACTCTCTCTCAAATTAAAATCTCTGCGGGAGAAGAGACACATTCTGCAGACTGGCTCAGACCCAGGATTCTTCTTACAGAAATATGGACTTGGGCGCAGCAAATAACCCAGTCTGTATTTGGTGCATAAAATCCCACTGACTTTTCTAAAAAGCTGAAAAAATCCACCATAAATTTCCAGTAATTTGACTGATCCACCAACATTTTCCCAATTTATTCTCCGAAAATTAATGGTAACATAGGAATAAATAGTAGCTAAAAATCCATCGACTTTGCCAGAATATTATATTCAAAGGGGGAAGAAATTATGAAATCCACTGACATCAGACATGTTGGCAGGTCTGTATTTGGTGCACAAAATTCCACTGAATTTTTAAAAAGCGGAAAAAATCCACCATAAATTTCCAGTAATTTAAATTTGGCTGATCCACCAACATTACACCCATTTTTTATTTTTCCACCGAAAATTGATGGAAACATAGGAATAAATAGCTAAAAATCCACTGACTTTGCCAGGATATACCTAATTTTCAATGGAGAAAAATTCCACCGACATGTCGGTGGAATTTACCATGAAATACAGACTGGCCGTGCAGGTGCACAAAATTTCCACTGACTTTTTGAAAAGCTGAAAAATCCACCATAAATTTCCAGTAATTTGGCTAATCCACCAACATTATGATGATGCTGATTTTACACATTTTCCACCAAAAATTAATAGCGGAAAAAAAGAACATTGTAGCATAGGAGAAAAATAGGTATTTCTCACAATTTGCAATAGAAGGGATCAAAATAACTGTCAGTGGCAAAAATATCAGAAAAATTAAAAAATATCAAAATTACATTTTCAGGCAAATTATTAACCGACAGGCTGACAGCACGCCACTTACTAAAATACGGAAAAAGGAATTTGCGCGATTGTTCACTCTGCACCAAGATATAAGAACATAATCAGGTATAGTACCTAGCAGACGACACAAAAATATGACGTCACCACAACAACACATTCCTTGTTTGTGACCGAGCGGCTCATAATTCCTCGTATTTGCATGTTAATTTCGAGAAGTTTGAAGTCATTTTATAGGGGTTTAGTGCAAAAGAAAAGCGAAAATGGCGATTGAACCTTAAAGTTGAATATATAGATATAATTCAGGTGTGTTTTTATTGTTCATTTCTTTAACTTATCTATAAAAAATAGGGTCTTGAAAATATGCTACATAGGAGCCTAAACTAGTGCTAGTTAACTGCTAAATTGTAGTTCCTATGAATAACAAATAAGGAAAAAAATAATGGAAATACAATTTAACCAATGCCTAGTTAGTAATTGATAAGAAAAAATTCAATTTAAAAGTGATTAAGTTTAAGTTGGTTTTTCCATGTTTCAAAGTGCGGTCAGAGTCGCCATTTTGAGTCATCCGGTGGTCACGTCAAACTATAGATTCAATCAGCTGATTACCATACCCTATGTTACTGTATCCTGCTCTGCACGAAGATGATTAAAATACGGAAAGAGGAATTTGCGTGCTTGCTCACGCAGCAAGCCACAAACTAAAATGCGGAAAAATGAAATTGCGTGATTGTTCACGCATCCAGCCACTGACTAATACACGGAAAAAGGAATTTGCGTGATTGCTCACGCTGCACGCTTCTGAATTTAAAACAGAATTTTTTTTCGTGAAACCACCTTATCTTTATTGGAAGTAATGTTGGCCACTTTGCGAGATAGACACACGCAATACGTACCTACTTAATAGAAACGACCAAATAAAGAATACTAAAACTTTAAAGGTCCTCTCCAGGCTCCGGGAAAAAAATGAGTTTATTACATAATATTATAGAACTAAGGTCTACGATCATTATTCCGCAAACCGCATACAATTCGGTCCAGTATATATTTTAGGTATTATTTGTTTTTAAAGGTACCCTTCCAAGCAAATTTTTTTATTGCTTAAATAAACGAGGCTAATGTTTCTTATCATTTTAATGCAAACCCCATAAAATTTGATAGCATATTTTAATTTTATATGCTTTTAAAGATTTTTATAATCCAAGCTCCACAAAACCTACTTTACTTCCGACTTTCCAATTTTCAGTCTGAAGAAAAAGAATGTACACCATTTGTTTTGATTGTCAACTAGGTATTTGGTTTAATAAATCTATGTATTATTCGTTTAAAGGTTTAAATTTGGACAAACTTATTATAAAAACGTTTATATACTTTTAGAAACAATTATTAATATCTTAAAAAAGGTCAAAAACGCATTGTTTGTTTAAAAATCTAAATTTGAAATCAAAACAAAGAGTGTACAATCTTCTTTCTCAGCGTCAGGTTGGAGATTCGCTCGATTGTTGCTCACAGAGTATTAAAAAGCTTCAAAAGCAAATAATAAAATATCCAAGGTATAAGAGAGATAGTGAGATAGTGTTAGAGTACCTAATGTTTTGTAGGTAGGTACCTACTAATTCGGAAACTTTAAAATCGTATTAAAAATGAATATTGAACCAAATTAACGTGATTTTCAGATTAATGATTTTTGATCATAGTTTACAATATTATGTAATAAACTCCTTTTAAGGGTCTTTAATAATAATACAGGTTGTATGGGTTGAAATATTGTGTTAGACAATATTTCAGTAGATAGTCAAACAAAAATAAGTTTTCTGTTATTGCATCAACAACAGAAAATATATTTTGGAGTAACTGACTTAATCATTTAAAAGATGAAAGATAAAAATGTAAATTATTTACTATTTGTAAATAGTATTTCTTTATAATTTTGTACTATACGCATCATTCATATATTAAATAATTATCGTAGTGTCCACAATATTAAGTTGATATATTAGTAATATTTTTAAAGAAAATATCATATTACTTATGTACCTATATATAATTTATTCAACTTTCTTTAATGAATTAATATATTACTGAAAACATATTTATCTCAGCCTTCTCATTCAACATATTTAGTTTTTTAGATCATAAATACTTTTGTCGTACTTCGAAATTGTTTGTTGCCTTCAATATATAAATGGTAACACTAAAGTTTCAAAATTTATAATAATGCAGATTGCAACCTAAATTAAAATAAAACAATTGCCTTTATAAAGGTCCTCTCCATTCTATTTTTTTATTACTCTTTTCATTAGAACTAAGGTTACTGATTACAGAACTGCAAACCATTTCAAATTTGGTTCTATAGTTTTATTATAATGTGCAATTTAAGATTTTTCCGTTCTCTCTTTCACTCTCTGAATTTCAAGCAAAGAAAAAGGATCTATTGAATCTTGAAAAATTCAAAAACATAATAAAGCTTTTAGACATATTATTATAAATGGCTACCTATATACCGCTATCTAAATACCATTACCCTAAAAAAACATTAGGTACCTAAAAGTGAACCTATATACCTATTACCTAATTACCATTAAATTTACGATAATACATGATAAGTTAGAATGCAGCCTTGTTCTTCTGTTGAATCTTAGAAAGAGTGAAAGTGGAATGTGAATATTTCTTATATAATTAATTATGAACAGATTGCTTGATCGATTTCTTTTCTGTTAACGGTTATAAGTTATATAACCTTAGCTCTACAAATTTAAAGTAATTCCAGATTTTTTTTTTAAATTTAGAGTGAAGAGGACCTTTAATAATTATTTGATGTAAATTCTATTTCATATTGGCAGAATTATTATAATTACAAAACTAATATTTTATTTTTCTCAGTGTCGCTATTTATAACCATCGGTTAAATGAGAATAGGGTTGTGACAATATTCATTTAAAATCATGGATCTTAAGAATAAAATAGACGAAACGAAATGAAATGGTATCAAATACTATATACCTTTGGTTTTGAACCATTCAATACTATTTAATTCTCTTTGTTATAATATTTTCAGGATCTATAATTTTAAACGCATATTGTCACAACTCTAGTAATGAGATTTCTCCGCAGTTTTTTCCCCCCGAGAGATTTACCGGAATTGCTAAAATATTCCTTCGTTATAATCTCCGAGCAGCTGATAATCAATAATGATTATTAACTAATGATAACATTCCTCTCCTATCGCCACTACAGATATTTTCACTCGAATTCTTCTCTAATTAAAAAACTTTGAAAGCGTGCAAAAGTTATCTGCGTGAATTTCTGTTGCGTGTTATTTGCAAGCGTAATAAACAAAGCGTCCAGTTATTACTAATAAAATGGATTTTATTCTAATATTTAGTTCCTAAGCTTTTGATGTTGTTTAATAAGAGAATCCTAAAGAAATTCATAATGAAAATGAATTTCTTATTTTGAACGAATTTAATTGAAATAATATTCAAATTTAGAGCTGCATGTATGTATATACAATATAGTTCACAGAATAAGAATATACAAAGAATTCTGTGAACTGTAGAGCGAGAGAAAATGAAAGCATCCTTCTAATATCATTTAACTAGAGCAATATAAGAATTAAAATACTTTAAATGAAACTCTATAGTGTTTATATCAATTTGGAAGGGTAAAATATTTGTAAAAGTATTTGAAAATAGTATAAATAAAATAAATGGTATGGCGATTATTGGAAAATACCCATGGTATTTAAATCTATGAACTCTCCATTCAGAACTGGGAAAATGACTCTCTCTTTGATTGAAGGATGAACGGGTAATTTAAAATATATATTTTTAATCATATTGGAGGTCATTTAAACTCTGCGTTGAAGTTACACTTTAAACCTCTAATAATATGGATTTCCCGTTGAGTATGAATCTTTTCAATCACATATTTTTAATTAGTATTTTAATAAGTTTGATTATTGAACTCTCTCTTATATGTATATTTTATACATAATTATTATATATCAATATCTATTCAAAATAAAGACAGTTCCAAATATATTGAATATATATTCTCTGCCATCAATACACAGGACTCTAAGGCCCCAGGCTTTTTGTAATGATGCAGTCGGAATATTTCGATATAAGGGTGCACACGGCAGGCAAAAAACTTGCCTAAAAAATGACAAAGATATACTGATGATAAATCTGATAAATTTCATTATTTTTATTGAAGAAATTTATGTAAATTTAATTTTAAGATTATTATTCATGAATTAGTAGTTTTTTTCATTACAAAAATACGTATTGAAAGAAAAACAAAACAATCACTATCTTTTTCTAACGCTACCTATTTCCATTTATCAATATTTTCTTAATAAATTAAGAAAGATATATTATAATATAAAGATTTCCAATCAAATAACCAAAATTTCAATCTCTGTTTTTATCCCTCTAAGCTTATAATATACAATTGTTTACTACCTATTTATATCAACTAATATTTTTTGTCTCCTACAGTCTAGAGTAGGCCTATAGTTATCAGCGGCTACTATTTTCAAATGGAAAGTTCGTTCACGCCCTCAGTCCGCACGCTACCTTTCGGGAATTCCAATTTGCCAAAGTTTCATTCAGAATTGTAACTCTCACAATAAACGTTTACGAGTACCATTTCGAATACACGAACATTTCATTGAATAGACATGTTCGTCCAGCAGGATGCAATATATTTAATGCTCCTATTATATCCTGGCAGAATAATTCGTACTTCACTTCAATACATTCGCAGGCTTCAGTTAAATGACTGCCTGATGACTTAATCGGAAGGGGACTGATTAAGTCTCGATTGATTGTCAGCAGTTAAATGACATATAAGATCCTAAAGCTTATATTGTAGGTGCACTATATAATATAATATATATGTGACATAGAGGTAGATAGATTTCCAGTAGCTTTGTTGGTGAACTTTCTGACTCATAGGAACAGAGATAACGACCTTTATTTGGTCGTTTCTATTAAAAAGATAAACAAAAGATGATACTAAGACACATTATAAGAGTTTCAAGAAGATTCCATTTCTTGATTAATTCTTGTAAAAGAAATAATTATCTCTAAAAATAGTGAGAAAAACTTATGGTTTAACATTGTTAAAATATACATTGGACAAAATCAATCTTTATATTTATGCATATGTAATGTTTGTTACCTTCGCAGAATGCATGAAGGTCATATTTTCATCGGCATTTATTTATTTATTTATCATCTTGTTATTTGCTTAACTGAAAAAGTGTTCAACAAAATTGACTGAAATTTGGTGAAACGATTGGTCCATGTCCAGTGACCTGCTGGTAGAATTTTGGGAGCGGCTCGGTCAAAGGTCAAATATCAAGGTCAAGGCCATTTATAACTCAATAACTCAAAAAGTATTGTACCATATTGCATGAAACTTGGTGGGACGATTAGTTATTATTCAGTTAACAGTTTCTTTAATTTTGAGAGAGAATGGGTCAAAGCGGAGGCGAAGGTATGCGATTTACCGAGTGCACATAATCTAGTTTACAATATAATGAACATTGCTAAAATATACATCTTCACATAAGAAGACGATGCATAATGAAGGACAAAACCAATCTTTATATTTATTCATATATGATGTTTGTTTCATATAATATACAGGGTGTTTCAGAAGTCATGGATACATGATGACATAGGAAGGGGTCTAGGTCAATTGGGCTCCGGTCAATTGGTTCCCATACAATTGAATTCAGTACAAATTAAATTTTGGTCAGTTGATTCCTACCATATTATAGTGTGTTTATAGTTATAGTGCTTAGGTTCTTGGATTGGTAGGCTAGTATAAGTTTTTTACAGCACTTCATCAATGTGAACTGCTTGTGTATTTTCAATCTTGACATATCTTGGTAAGTGACTGTATTCACAGAGAAGCTTTTCTACATCTTAAGGCTTAAGCAGTTACAAACAATGCCTTTTAAATTCAACTTCATACGCTGAATACTATGACCTGATATACTATAAAGAATATAGAATGTACATTGGACAACCCTTATTGCAATACCATAAATACTACACTTCTACAATTCGTTACTGTTCCTTGATACACTAGGGAGAGGGTAATGGTAAATTGTGTCTGAAGAAGGAGGTGCTTTGGCAGCTAATTCTAGGAGAGGGCAGCACATTCGCCATATTTATGTGAAGGTTAGATGATTCTACGGCCAAGAGATTGTCCCATTCTTCGCATCTGATTGGCAATTGAACAGCAGTTAGAGAGCCATGGTCGAATTGTCGCGTAGTGAACTCAATTGAAGTACATGACGTAACGTGGAGAATGGATGTAATTCAGATGGATGTAATTCCATCTATGGATGTAACTCACATAAAAAGCTATGGTGGGGCATTAGAAGATAAAGACCTGACTACATTTATTCTTATACCTCCCCCAATATAACTCGTGTATTTCGGTAGAAACTACATTGGAACTGAATCTATTATTATTCAAACACCAAATTTTTATTTTTTCATTTCTTTTTATCAATAATTATGTAGGTGTATTGATATGTTTTTCTAAGACGATGGTGCGTGCTCACATGAATTCAGTAGCTACCTGCGACTGTTGGTATAATTATGTTCAATTAAATAGAACAGAAATAAATATTGTAGAAGATTGTTTCAAGATTTTTAGAGTTTTCAAGATTGTAGAAGATTCAAGATTGTAGAAGATTCAAGATTGTAGAAGATTCATGATTGTAGAAGATTCAAGATTGTAGAAGATTCAAGATTGTAGAAGATTCAAGATTGTAGAAGATTCAAGATTGTAGAAGATTCAAGATTGTAGAAGATTCAAGATTGTAGAAGATTCATGATTGTAGAAGATTCAAGATTGTAGAAGATTCAAGATTATAGAAGATTCAAGATTGTAGAAGATTCAAGATTGTAGAAGATTCAAGATTGTAGAAGATTCAAAATTGTAGAAGATTCAAGATTGTAGAAGATTCAAGATTGTAGAAGATTCAAGATTGTAGAAGATTCAAAATTGTAGAAGATTCAAGATTGTAGAAGATTCATGATTGTAGAAGATTCAAGAATGTAGAAGATTCATGATTGTAGAAGATTCAAGATTGTAGAAGATTCATGATTGTAGAAGATTCAAGATTGTAGAAGATTCAAGATTATAGAAGATTAGAGATTGTAGAAGATTCATGATTGTAGAAGATTCAAGATTGTAGAAGATTCAAGATTATAGAAGATTAGAGATTGTAGAAGATTCAAGATTGTAGAAGATTCAAGATTGTAGAAGATTCAATTTTGTAAAAGATTCAAGATTGTAGAAGATTTATGATTGTAGAAGATTAGATATTGTAGAAGATTCAAGATTGTAGAAGATTAGATATTGTAGAAGATTCAAGATTGTAGAAGATTAGATATTGTAGAAGATTCAAGATTATAGAAGATTCAAGATTGTAGAAGATTCAAGATTGTAGAAGATTCAAGATTGTTGAAGATTCAAGATTGTAGAAGATTCAAGATTGTAGAAAATTCAAGATTGTAGAAGATTCAAGATTGTAGAAAATTCAAGATTGTAGAAGACTCAAGATTGTAGAAGATTCAAGATTGTAAAAGATTCAAGATTGTAGAAGATTCATGATTGTAGAAGATTCAAGATTGTAGAAAATTCAAGATTGTAGAAGATTCAAGATTGTAGAAGATTCAAGATTTTAGAAGTTTCAAGATTTTAGAAGTTTCAAGATTATAGAAGATTAGAGATTGTAGAAGATTCAAGATTGTAGAAGATTCAAGATTGTAGAAGATTCAAGTTTGTAGAAGATTCAAGATTGTAGAAGATTTATGATTGTAGAAGATTAGATATTGTAGAAGATTCAAGATTGTAAAAGATTCAAGATTGTAGAAGATTCAAGATTGTAGAAGATTCAAAATTGTAGAAGATTCAAGATTGTAGAAGATTCATGATTGTAGAAGATTCAAGAATGTAGAAGATTCATGATTGTAGAAGATTCAAGATTGTAGAAGATTCATGATTGTAGAAGATTCAAGATTGTAGAAGATTCAAGATTGCAGAAGATTCAAGATTGTAGAAGATTCAAGATTGCAGAAGATTCAAGATTGTAGAAGATTCAAGATTGTAAAAGATTCAAGATTGTAGAAGATTCATGATTGTAAAAGATTCAATTTTGTAGAAGATTCAAGATGGTAGAAGATTCAAGATTGTAGAAGATTCAAGATTGTAAAAGATTCAAGATTGTAGAAGATTCATGATTGTAGAAGATTCAAGATTGTAGAAGATTCAAAATTGTAGAAGATTCAAGATTGTAGAAGATTCATGATTGTAGAAGATTCAAGATTGTAGAAGATTCATGATTGTAGAAGATTCAAGATTGTAGAAGATTCATGATTGTAGAAGATTCAAGATTGTAGAAGATTCAAGATTATAGAAGATTAGAGATTGTAGAAGATTCAAGATTGTTGAAGATTCAAGTTTGTAGAAGATTCAAGATTGTAGAAGATTTATGATTGTAGAAGATTAGATATTGTAGAAGATTCAAGATTGTAGAAGATTAGATATTGTAGAAGATTCAAGATTGTAGAAAATTCAGGATTGTAGAAGATTCAAGATTGTAGAAGATTCAAGATTGTAGAAGATTCAAGATTGTAGAAGATTCAAGATTGTAGAAGATTCAAGATTGTAGAAGATTCAAGATTGTAGAAGATTCAAGATTGTAGAAGATTCAAGATTGTAGAAGATTCAAGATTGTAGAAGATTCAAGATTGTAGAAGATTCAAGATTGTAGAAGATTTAAGATTGTAGAAGATTCAAGATTGTAAAAGATTCAAGATTGTAGAAGATTCAAGATTGTAGAAAATTCAAGATTGTAGAAGATTCAAGATTGTAGAAGATTCAAGATTGTAGAAGATTCAAGATTGTAGAAGATTCAAGATTGTAGAAGATTCAAGATTGTAGAAAATTCAAGATTGTAGAAGATTCAAGATTGTAGAAGATTCAAGATTGTTGAAGATTCAAGATTGTAAAAGATTCAAGATTGTAGAAGATTCAAGATTGTAGAAAATTCAAGATTGTAGAAGATTCAAGATTGTAGAAAATTCAAGATTGTAGAAGACTCAAGATTGTAGAAGATTCAAGATTGTAGAAGATTCAAGATTGTAAAAGATTCAAGATTGTAGAAGATTCATGATTGTAGAAGATTCAAGATTGTAGAAAATTCAAGATTGTAGAAGATTCAAGATTGTAGAAGATTCAAGATTTTAGAAGTTTCAAGATTTTAGAAGTTTCAAGATTTTAGAAGTTTCAAGATTTAAGAAGTTCAAGATTTTAGAAGTTTCAAGATTTAAGAAGTTCAAGATTTTAGAAGCATCAGGATTTAAAAGCCTCAAAAATATAGGATATTTTAGAGAAGAAGTAATATAGGAATATATAATTTGTTAATAATGAGTCACAATTGCCATTTTATTTAACAAGAAACAGAACTTTTTATTTTTAGACGGATAAAACTGATAAAAACATGAATAAATAATAATTCAGTGAAGGTTCCACACTAAATCTTACGTCATAGGAGTTATTTTAACTCAATCTTTGAATAGATGTATTATGTCCGACTCTATCAAGTCATCATGCCAACTCCAGTGCCAGATGTCAGTCTAAGTAGAGTCTTCCATCTGGCAAATACATCTTCAACCAACGTTTCCTTAGCCGCACATATCGAAGAGTACAGTAAAACCTTTTGAGTTATGAAGTATTTTCTATGTTTAATTATAGAAAACGATGTACGTAGAGAATTTAGTCATAGTAATCCCTCAAAGACCGTAGTTTTCTCCAAGTTATAATCATAGAAAACTATCAGTGCCCCTGAGATATGAAGTGGCTCTGAGTTATGATGAAACTAAAACTTCCTAACTCAGGGGCTTCACTGTAGTGGCCATGTATCAGCAACAGATGTGTGTTTCATGAATGGTGAAATGACGCTAACTGATTATGATCAGCATCAGCTTATTGCGTTAACTCCATCTGGCGGAATACTCCCAAAAATAAAAAAAATTCATTTCTAGAGATCAACGAACTGTAGAATTTCTCCACAGAAGAAATATAAAAAAATATTACAAACGATTTCAAGTTTTCCGTATGGTGGATGAAGTGAATATGTTTCAATTATTTCAAATTCTCTAAATATTTTATGAAAAATGTTACATTTAAAGTGTTAAGAAGGAATAATTAGCAAGGCAAGACCATGCAACACCAATTCTCTCTCAATGACAACAACTTGGGAATTGGAACAAAGTAATGACAACCACCAACAGTTTGTGAATTTATCCCTTACCACCTCCAAAGAAATCTAATCAAGTGGTTAAATTCAAGGATGTTGTTTTCCATGAAACTGATTGGATTAATGTATTCTAGGAATGTCAAAGACACAGTTGACGTAAAAAAACTCCTAAGAAAGATGTACAAAACTTTTAGGAAAATATTTCGCCATTTAATATTGAATATTTTAACGCAGGTTAATATAATGAAACTCGTTATTTCCTCTTATTTTGGGCAATAACGAAATTCGATATTTTTCCTCGTAAGAATTTATTTATTATGTCTTGCAAGGTCATGTTTATATATGACTGCATGCGACCTCAGATACGACACTTGCATTGGAAGTTTCATGTTGTTGTTACCACTAATAGAGTTTTAATAGAAATGATTATAAAATTGCTTCAAATGTTATTTTTGTTATATCCCCAACCATGGAGAATATAATATATCAATATATATATATATATCAATATATCAAAACAAAACAAAAAAAAACCGTTTAACAAATTATTCAACAATGAGTAGAACACGTCTTGAGACATATCAAGTAAAATTTGTGGGGAATCAGAAATACGGAACAGACGCAGGAATAAAATAATTTTGTCTCGTTATTTAACCGTTTTACATTAATCAAAATATTCATTGCATAAAACTTTAGAATACAAGTTTTAACTAGGAGGGCACATATGCTTATTAATTTACTAAAATGAACAATTTCGCAGTTTCATTAGGTCCATCATATCAATAAAAACTCAAACCACCAAAACATCCTTTCGATTTTTTCCAGCTGAATATAACACGAGGCAATAGAAACACATGTTACTTCCCTTCCAACTGACTAATTAGAGCAGTCTTGGAATTTGAATTAGCTTTTAGGAGATGGCGGAGCTTCAAAGATTCTCCCAACAAAACATTTCTCATTCATAGCCTGTGAGGAGTTGCGACCATTTGGTCCTTATTTGCCTTCCTCCTCTAACCGAGTTTGTTCTGCTGATTAATATATGTATATCAATTCCAGGAGTTTCTGTTTATCTTCTAAATGCTGAGGCAGGCTTCGTTTGTGAGTATTTCGAAAAAGTGAGTTGTTGATGTGCAGTTCGTGGCTGCCGAATCCAATTATAGAACATTTTCGAAAATATGTGCCGTTTGAGTTTATGTAACTTATTTATGAAGAATTAGAGTAGTTAAGAACACAGAAGCTGTCATTCAATTTAAATTAAGTTAGATTAGAAATTCATGTTTGAATAGGGTAATAATTTTAAGAAAGCATCGAAATGAAACAATTTCGCTTCCAAAATTTATCAACGATGAAATTGTTAAAAATAGAAAGTTACTTTTACGTCAAATAAACCTGCCGTCTATAACTCGATATTTTTTACCAAGACACTTTGTTCATTTAGTTCAATCAATAAGTTCATTTTTTCTTGTGAAACCAGTAACAATTTCAATATTTTGCTGAATTATTTATAGATCTCTTAAGATTATACATGAAAATCATCATCAGCGGTGTACTGTTTTCCAGTATATTTTTTATTCATGTTCTAGTTCACTTTATAACAAATTAACATTGCATTATTTTAAATAGTTAATTTTAATCGTTGACGTATATTTATTTAGACTCGAATTTTTTTATTGCTAAAATATTGGTTAAATTCACTTGTCATTTACTGTTATCATTACTAATAAGAATTTACTTTGAAAAGGATTGTAAGATATTACTATAAATAGTCTATTACTATAATTTCTATAAATAGTCTATTACTATAATTTTTATAAATAGTCTATTACTGTAAATAGTCTATTACTATAAATAGTCTATTACTATAAATAGTCTATTACTATAAATAGTCTATTACTATAATTTCTATAAATAGTCTATTACTATAATTTTTATAAATAGTCTATTACTATAAATAGTCTATTACTATAAATAGTCTATTACTATAAATAGTCTATTACTATAAATAGTCTATTACTATAAATAGTCTATTACTATAAATAGTCTATTACTATAAATAGTCTATTACTATAATTTCTATAAATAGTCTATTACTATAATTTTTATAAATAGTCTATTACTATAAATAGTCTATTACTATAAATAGTCTATTACTATAAATAGTCTATTACTATAATTTTTATAAATAGTCTATTACTATAAATAGTCTATTACTATAAATAGTCTATTACTATAAATAGTCTATTACTATAAATAGTCTATTACTATAAATAGTCTATTACTATAAATAGTCTATTACTATAAATAGTCTATTACTATAAATAGTCTATTACTATAAATAGTCTATTACTATAAATAAGGTACAGTACTATGAAAAATAGAACATTACTGTAAATAGTCCACACTTAGGATAATGCTTATACTTCTTGACGTGAAGTACAATGAACAGTCTAATTCACACTGACTCATTTACACTGTCATTACATTATCTTTTACTATCAGGCTTCAGGAAGTTGGGACTTTAAAGTCCCGATAACAGCCTTACCTTAGTCGGCTGTTAAGATCACACGATTTTGGAAGATTTATTCCCTACTAAAATGCTGCAAAGTTCTCTTATACGTTTCACAACTATCGCTACAAATGTATCTAATAATATTTCAGCAGTCGGACAGGTGCGAGAAAATTAATGATCTTTATCAGGATTAGGTACAGTATGGTGCTGTAACATAAATAACTAAATCGTAAGTGATGAAATTTGTGGCTCTGATATATTGGACAATGTTCTTTCCTCCGAATGACTACAGAATAGTGAGTTATTATAATAGTGTACTTGTCCACTGTGTCATTTGACTACCGATGGTTATTATCCGTGCCTTCAGATTTTGCTAAAGTTATTAATTGAATAATGTAGATAGTGTTAGTGATTAAATCGTATAATGAGATCAAATTTTCCAAACTGTTTTAAATGCTTAATATTTTATCGTATTTATGAAACAAGTAAATGCCACTGCATGGAAATTTAGTTCAATGTAGCAGTCTTCATATCCTAACTTTATAGCCATTAGGATTGTAGAATGTGTTCCTAACTTAAAATGTACCATTGTAGTTCTTTATCTCCTACAATATACAATGGTACTGCTAATATAAGATCTACATTCGTTATTCAAATAAAATTATTCCATTATGTAACTCCTTAAAAATTTGTCTTTGAAGTAAATGATTTTCTGTTCCTATTCAGTCAGGCAAATTTTCAGCACAGAAAACATCTTAGGTGTAAGCAGTTTAAAAGCAAATTCTAAAAATAGAAGGAATTAATCAATTAGCGCTTATTAATACCTTGGTTTGTAATACTTTTCTGAAAAAGAAAAGTTTGAGTTTTAAGTATGATATTGTTTGGTTATAATGTTGTTCGAATATATGATCTTGTTTGGGTATGACATAGTTCTGGTATAACTTTGTTCGTGTATAATGTTGTTCGAATAAGATTAATTTTACTCTCACTGATAAATATTTATTGTAATTTCATAAGTAGGTTTTATAAGTAAATAACCACAAAAGATATAACTTGTCATATATCCAGATATATTGTAGATAATATTATTCAGGTTTTCCATTCAACATCAACAGTATCACTATTATATAAGTCCTAGCAATAAAAAGCATGTGTTGTGTGGTATTTATTTCATGATCTAACAAGGAAAACTCAAAGGCAACATTTTAATGAAAATGAAGTCCAGAAAGAGGCGTAGTATAAGCGAGGATTTTAAGAGATTACTTGACTTTTACTGTAAGTTAAGTTGGCGGAAATATACTGTGGAGTTATACGGAGTTGCTTGTTTAGAACTCTGTTTCACTGCTGTGTTTGAATGCAATGAAAGGTACACTTCTTAATGAAAGGGAGGGGTGCTAAATGAAAGAGAAGGATGAGAAATGAAAGGGAGGGGTGCTAAATGAAAGAGAAGGATGAGAAATGAAAAGGAGGGGTGCTAAATGAAAGAGAAGGATGAGAAATGAAAAGGAGGACTGCTAAATGAAAGAGAAGGATGAGAAATGAAAGGGAGGGGTGCTAAATGAAAGAGAAGGATGAGAAATGAAAAGGAGGGGTGCTAAATGAAAGAGAAGGATGAGAAATGAAAAGGAGGGGTGCTAAATGAAAGAGAAGGATGAGAAATGAAAAGGAGGACTGCTAAATGAAAGAGAAGGATGAGAAATGAAAGGGAGGGGTGCTAAATGAAAGAGAAGGATGAGAAATGAAAAGGAGGGGTGCTAAATGAAAGAGAAGGATGAGAAATGAAAAGGAGGGGTGCTAAATGAAAGAGAAGGATGAGAAATGAAAAGGAGGACTGCTAAATGAAAGAGAAGGATGAGAAATGAAAGGGAGGGGTGCTAAATGAAAGAGAAGGATGAGAAATGAAAAGGAGGGGTGCTAAATGAAAGAGAAGGATGAGAAATGAAAAGGAGGAGTGTTGAATGAAAGAGAAGGATGATAAATGAAAAGGAGGAGTGTTGAATGAAAGTGGGGGAGATTGAAAGTTAATGATAAGAAATGAAAGGGAATGATGAAGAGTGAAAAGAAATAATAATAATTATAAATAACCCATTATAATTATTATTATTTCAAGCTGTACCTTACAATAGCATTTACTTCTTACCTGTAATCCTTACTTTTGATTTGCTCAGTAAAAATTGTAGTTAAAATTATTCCTTATTTTTAGGTTCCTAAAGGCAGCCTAAAGAATATCATAGAAATATATATTAATTTTTCAATACTAAAATTATTACGATATTTCCCAATAAAATTCCTATAGAATTCCTAGCGCTTCTTTAATTTAATAAACTGATGAATGGAATCCTTATATATCATCATCTGCTAATATGTTCCATTTTACGGCAGACACACTGCCATTCTACTGCCATAAGCAGACCATATCAAATTCTATTAAAAAATAGTAAGGTAACTTGAAACAGATTTGAATTGAAATGTTTTTATTTGGAAAAAATATTTTTATTATTAGCAATGCATACTTTTGTTTATCCCTATTCATTTCTCTTTCTTTTTTGTAAAATGATAATCAAATATAAATTATAATTATTATAATACTGTGGTCCTGTAAAAACACTATCGATACTGTCAAAATTCTTTCTCTGGTAGATACCAATAATACGCTCATAATAACTAATTATAAAAAAACATAAAAAACTCTTAGATAAAATGATTAATTTCACTAAAGAAACAATCCCGTTTTATGGTGTTTTATATTTCCCGTTTTATATTTCTTCATAAATATTATATAGTATATAAAGGTATGGACAATACTATTCTTCAATATGTTTATCCTTATCAGTTTTTGAGGTAAATGGCCCACATCTCTTACATCCACTTTCTGTCTCTCGACTACTGAAACATTCTCGAGTCACGTTTCGCCAACCGATTACACTCGGTTTTCGATACCAAAGTCGTTTTTCAGGACTCATGTGAAATAGATGACGGCACTTGCCGTGCCTTTAAGGGTTTCGGCGATGTATTTCCTCGAGAAATCCGACCTTACGGCTCGCGGAAGTGGCTCTGCAATCGCTAAGAGCCAACACCGCTGATGATCAGGGTGTCCGCCTTGCATAAAACATAGGAGTTTGTTGTTCGGTAGCATTGGTTTTGGGTGTAAGGCATTTCAAATCGTTTTTATTATCGAAATGCAAAGAAGATGCTGGCTTTGAAGCCATCCATCATTTCTAATTGGTTTTCTGAATGTAACGAAAGATCACGTCCTACACAGAGAAAAGTTATGGTGGGGCTAAAGAAAGATTAAGAGTTCACCGCAATTAGCATAAAAATTTCTTACATTGAGTTTTATTTATCCATATTAGTGAAATTACTAAATAGGTAAATTATATTAAAGTATACTGTCAAAAAATATTCGATCATATTTTGAAATTTCCAAATTCATGAAATTCTGAGTTTCAATTTTGTTACAGAAAGTTTCGGAAAAATGAAAAATCCAAGTTTGTTAGTTTTCAATTTTGATGTTTAATAATTATTAATCCGTACTTTCCCCCCAGTTAATTATTTGTAACAATTCTTTGATGGACCATTGTTTAACTCGTCAAAAATAATTCATTTTAAAAGCTAGAGATCGAACAATAATTTTTGTATTATCACTGAAAAATATGTTTCGAACAAAACTAAATTTTTCGAAAACAATCATAACTTCATAAAAAATGTTGAATTCAATTCAGTTGAATTATATTCGGACAAGCAATCAAATTTTGTAATCAAACAAAAATATAAGCAAATGGATTTTGTGTTGCTGTTTTTCATAGTTAACTAGTGTACCCTTTCCATCAAAAATGACAGTGGTAAATTTTTTAATATGTACTATATACATCACATGTGATTCACATATATTAGGGTAAGTTCCGAATTATCGGTCAGTACTACATCTTCGGTCATATAAGAAAAAAACAATATAAAAATTGTTATTATTACACAGTGCTATCTAATACTTCTGCTAACCCGTACTGACCGATAATTCGGAACTTAACCTAATATCTAAATTATTTTTTTCACTCAAATCATCAAGTTTCACACTTTAGCTCACTTTAGAAATTTAAATAAATACTAGCAGTGGAAATTTAGTAAAATCAATGGAGCTAAAATTAGAGTAAATCATTTTATCAGTAGTGGATTCCAAGCGATTCTATTTCTTGCTGCTATGTGACCTTCAATTGAGTGTTAGGTTTAACAGATATTGGATGCGTGGCCTGATTTTGAGTGAAGAATCGTAGGAATTCGGGATATCCTTGATAAAATATAATAGAGCCAATATACATATATTGAATGGAATGTATATCATAGAACAGAAATGTATATAGAACAGAAATGTATATAATAGAACAAAAATGTATATCATAGAACAAGACTGTATATATTAGAACATATAGAATACGTACATGTGTATAGAATAGAACATTTAGTAGAACAGATGTGCAACTCTTTTCCGTGTACCAACATTTCTGATTACTCAACGACTTCGATATTATATAAATATTTTAACTTGAAAAATCATTGAATATCTTTCTTCATACGGTATTTAATTAGTATTGATGCTATAGAGTCTTAACATAAATGTCACCATTTAAAAATTTTCCTTTCAAATTTTCAATATTAATATTGTTTCAATTTGACCATTTGGTAGGGTTCAGTATATTTTCCAATGTAATTAAAGTGAGGTTTATAAAATGGTGATACAACAATCTACAGTATATCAAGTTAATTTATTCGACAGATAGATTATATACGGCAGTCGCTTCGTTAAATGGAAGGCATTAGAGAAGTATTTTGATACGAAATATTATATATATTACCCTTGTTACTTCATATAAAAGAAGAGTAGAGAATGGTCTTAATATTTGTTCTTTTATATCAACAGGTTGGTATAAACAATGGAAGTTATTCTAGCTGTCAGATGCACAGGCCTCTGTAGCACTCTCTGCAGTAAGAGGCATTTCAAATATGATTGCTGACACTTCTTTCTTTCTGAAATGTTGTACGACAAATTCTTATTTTATTCTACATAAATTGAAAAGTTGTGAAAAATATTTATACCTGCTCAGGATTTTTGAAATTGAAGTAAATGTATAAATTTGTAAACACTATATTTAGTCAAGCAGCATTCTTTAAAAAGTACTTTGAAATAGCCAATGGATCTGTATAAAATATGTGGTACTGAATTAAAGGTTAATTGCATTGAAAATGGTTGAGAAAACATCATAACGATGTCTAATTATATATTTACAAATTGTAACTGCTTTAGTTGAATTTAAGTACTCTGAACAGAATATCATCATTTCTTAATTAAAAGTTCATAGTTTTTCTTTTATTACATAAATTAATCTTTATAAAATTGAACCTTATCGTTCATACAAATAACCCTGTAGGCTAGCTATAGTTCGCTAGTGATACGTTCAAAGTCAGAAAATTTACTCAGTGATTTTGTTTCTTTTATAGTGATTTATTAAAATTTTGTTGAATTCCTCACTATAGAGGAGTTCACTATAAAGGAGTTCAACTGTAATTTATAAATAATATTTAGTCTTGTTACTTATGCGACTTCTTATACCAGAGAGAAGATTATTATTCAGTAAACTCCGAATAACAAGAGTCACATTTTCGACCGTATAAGAAAAAATATATATTAATGAAATTGAAACCACGTCGTCAAGCTTCAATAATCAATATATCTCCACCCCCATCATCAACCCCCCCCCCTCCTTCTCCCCCAGTTCTTTTTTGGTGGTATGGTGGAATAAATAGCATTAATCGACTCTAGAAAATAGTTCTCTGTTAAATTGGTGTACAAAGCACCTTTCTAATATTCTGAAAGAAGGAACATGAATAAATTACGTCTACATATTTTGCAAAATTAGATTAACAGGGGAAATATGAGTAAGTATATTCGCAATTATGATATAGAAAACATACTTTGATCAAATAATAATGACCTTATCTTTAATTCTATTAATCAATTGTAAAGGATATAATATCAGTAATAAATATATACTCTATTTGCTCTATCTCAATTACTTAAAAACTTTCACATTACATAATGTGATTAATTGAGTATAGTATAATGTTCCTAATTCATTATTATTTATATAGATACATTATCTAGTTACGATGTGTACGGGACAGCCTTCACCTCAAATTGACTAACTCGTAAAATAACTCTTTATCGTTACCTATTTAATATGAAATGTAATGGAAAAATGGGATGCGTACTGTCACATTCAATAAACTTTAGGTCCTTAAATGTAGAATAAGAAAGGAATATATATACTATTCCTGTAGAGTATTGATGTTCATTAGGATATCTCAGAAATATAAGGTAGGTACTAGGAAAGGAACCTATTGTTATTTGCATCAATGCCAATTAACTTTAGATATCATATCTAAAAATATCTTTAGATATAACATAATAATTATCCAAGATTATTGTGCATCATCCATGAATCAAAATGGCTTGTCATACAATATAATTATCTTTTCAGCATTAAAATCAAATTACAATTCACCATTTAAACTAAATTATACATTTTTTTTTATTGATAAATATATATTTGTGTACGGAGGCAGCAAATTATTTAATGAACAAGTCTCATTGAAGAGATGATGAGCGGTTGTCTTAGAAAGTGTTCTACAATTCTCTTCTAATTTTCGTAATGTATAGCTAACTCACTAGGACTAATCAATTTTAAAATGCATTTTGAAATCCAGAAGGTTAAATAAGATCGTAGTATCATTTTATATTTTTTCTTAAAATGTCGACGTTTCGATAAAATACATTTATCATCTTCAGGAATAATGAAAAAAATACAAGGAAATCAATCTGTAAAAAAAAAATAGGGAAAAATAACATACATAAAGAGAGAGAGAGAGAGAGAAAGGAAAAAAAGGTTTATATAGTATCAAAAAGAATTTAAATTGATTTAAGTTGACAAGACTATGATCAAATAAAATGAAGCAAATCAGAAATTAAGTAGTTTGAATTTACATTTTCATGATGTATGACTATTAGAACTGATAAAATTATTTCATTTGGTTAGCAACATAATATTTAAATATGAAAATTCTATCAAAGAGTATGAAAAATGATTGAGAGAACACGGCCCTAATTACAAAAGACTAAGATGTTTATTGACGGCAAATAGAAAATAGCTAACAGGTAGTGGTACACTAGTTATGTTACAGAATGGTTATTTTTTTTATTGTAAAACACCTATTGATATGATGATATTATTTTTCTGCATCAAAAAACTCGACACAAATGATTTCTTTGATACTGACAGTGTCTGTATAGTTTGAGCTTTTGTTGTCTAATGGAAATGAATCGATGGAATATATCTAAATCTAATCAACATATTTACTTTGTAGTTAGTGAATCCACCTCTAGAAATACAAATAAAAACAACGGTGGGAGTGTATTTGGAGTGGTGGAATAATCTCGCTAATTAATTTTAATCATTTAAAAAAACATGCTAGCGTTAGTGGGTGGGTAATTAAATATTTATATATCATCAGAAACCGAAATATTCTAACAATAATCGAGCCTAAAATATAAATATGCAAAATTGCGCCATTGACTTTGTATATCAGGGGTTTGCGCTAATTTCTCGTTGACTTAGACCGACTATTTCCGATTAGATATACAAGTAGGTATAAAGCTCGTACAAAGTGCATGTAGCGGAAAAATGTCCTCTATACCGATCAGCGTTCGTTGTAACGATACATTATTTAGTTTGGCTGGGGAATTAAACTTTGTAAGTTTTCTTCAACAGTATTTTAAAAAACGTTAATGAAGGTAAGTAATCTCAGATTATTATTAAAGGAGAATTTTATTGGAAATCATGTAATATTTATATAACTTACTCATATTGTAAATGTACAAAATAATAAGGTAGGTGTAACTGGTATAAAATATAGAATAGTTACACCTCTTTTTATTTTCTATAAAAAATTTCTAATCAAAGAAAATTTATAAGGAAAGGGTAACTAGATCAAAATACTCAAAAATCTGAAAACAATACATTAAAGTGTTGATTGTAATTTTGTAAATTGTTATACCTCTGAATATAATAAATATTTGCCTAGATACTTGGTATACGGATAAAAAAAATATTTTAAACAATATAATTTAAAGAGGTCGATCGTTGTAGCGATCTGCAGTCCGTTAGAACGAACAATTCTTGTTCTTTGATCGTCCGCTGTAAGAGCTTCACCTGTACTGACAATTTCTAGAAGTAAAATTATACAAATCATTATAAAGAGAACTTTTATATTGATGAAAACGAAAACTTTAATTCCCATAGTAAGCAAAATATTTAAAGTTTCAGTAACTAACATGATATGATTCAGTTCATTTAATTATATCGAAGTGTTCTACTTCTTATATCTCTTCCTTGCTACCTTTTTAATTACCTAATTATGATTCAGTCAAATGGATCCATTCAATCTATTATAGACGGATATGATGACATTTAATTCGACGATATCATTCTTTTGATGTATGTATATAGACTTAAGGTATATCTTCACAGTAGTTCAATTAGTGTATAAAGCTAACTATTCAATTATGTAGATGGCGAAGCAGTGATATATAAGATAGTGAATGTACAATAATTATTATACACCCCATATTGAAAAATTTTGGAGGGCCATAGAAGATTAAAAACGACCACAATTTACAATAAATGGCCCATCTAAAACGTCATTATGAGCAATTATTTTTTCATTCAATTATAAAGCAGATTTCAAATAATCCTTCAATTTCTATTGGTTTTCTTAAAAGTATCTTACTTAACATTAAAAATATACTTGATTTTTAATACTTCTATTGACATCTTTGTATAACAAAACTATTATTAATACATAAAACATAGAACTATACAGCCTAAGTGTACATTGAACAATTTCCTATCACCAATTTGACGGTATTCTAATTGAGTATAAAAATAACTGCTGCGTGAATATTAATTCGACACTTCAGAATGATGAAATTCGTCTCCCCAAGAGCCTGTGACTTTCAATTTGTCATATAAGTTTTCATCCAATATGTCTGTCTGAGCGACTCCATCCTGCTGTGGAGGCTTAATCAAAATACACCAGGAATTGAGATTTGAGACTATGGATGTTGTTTACCTTACTTCTGCTGTCCCTAGATTTATGAGAGACAGACTCGAGTGATTCTAAAAGCTGGATGGGTAAATGTTTGCCCCAATTCAAACAGTTGTCCCATGGAATGAAAGTTGGTGGACGTACGTTTTCGCTTCAATATGCTATTGTTAATATAGATATTTTCAATCAAAATCTTCTGGCCGAAGTCTCCAAAAGGTAATACTGGCCGGAGTCTCATAAATTTCAATCTTCTAACGCTGCATCAGTCAATCTAGTCGAGTCTGCTCTGTCGTCCATAAAAGAGATACTTCTTCTCGAGGGACTTCATTTTTCAGCGGATGAAAAGTTGCCTGCGTTACAATTTATATGCACATTTTATGTAACACGGATAACTTTATTTCGTTCCCAATAGAACATGAATATTATATGTATATACATATAAGATTGTATAATATACATGTCTATATATGATCGCTTTTGTGGAGTAAATTCTTGTAATGCTGTAAGATGAAAGCTATAGATATTGAATAAAATAATTGTTCAGGTGGAAGCTGCGTAAATGCAATGTATTTATTTATTTATACAAGAGTTTACCTTTATTTACAATTAATCTGAGGTTGTAAAACTATAGAATGACTGATGTTAATTACTCATCGGTTAAAGGAGTAGGATATTTCCACCTGATAATCCTTTGGAGAGACCATAACTTAATATCAATATTATCTAAGAGTGAAATGGTTGATTAAATACTATTATATTACCTAATAGTTTTGAGTTGCATTGTTCATGTATTTCGGTAATTATTCCTTTTTTTCGATTAATTCTTGAAAATTATCCAGTTTAATTTATTATTAATTCAGATTTCAATATTACTGATCATATACACTATTAACTCATAATCAAAATAGTCACAAACATCCTATTTACCCATCATTATTTTGCCATTTATTTTTGTCTCCCTAATAAATGATGTAAAGGGACGACATTTCAAAGACCCGAAGCGATGCACCTTGTCTTTAACAGCCGTAAAACAAAACCCCACAACTTTTCTAATCCCTCAAATTGGTAGTTTTCCTTTTATATCTCTACAAAGTGGCATCTATTTCGCAAGAGAGAGAGAGAGAGAGAGTTTACTACACTCAGTCATTTAAACACAAGAAAATTCTGAATATAATAATATTAGAAAATACAACAATAGAGCAATTTACATTTTTTAAATTCTCATTGATTTTTCACAAAATCTCGATATATCTATTTACTTGAAAAAAAATAAAAAATATCTATTCTCCGACAAGGAATCGCAGGGATATCTTCGCTGGCGAGGGATTGCGTAAGTATTTCAGACGCATCAAGACTTGTTGCCAGTCCACGTCTGAAGCGAGTGGGATTTAAGAATTCTAATGACGTCTTGCCAGCTATTGCTTGGAAGACGGGGAATATACTCCGTCAGACCGATAGCTGATAGCGGGGGATAGTTTATACTATTATATCATACTTCATGTAATAAATTCAGTTAATATATATCATATATTGCACAACGCTTTATTTTCAGTATAAACAAAATTTGAGAAGATATGTTATTTCAATTCTGTGATTATTTTATTCATAACTTAATTGTGTCATTATGTCAATATGATTTATAGCTGACACACACAACGAATATAATAATGATGACGAATATAACAACGAATGTATCCATGGTGGAACTTATAATTAAGAATAGAAAGTTTCGTACAGCAATTTAAATCGTTGATGATTGATTGTGAAACTAACATGTTTTTGTTCGCTCTTTAAGGAAAAAGACAACACTTCAAAGTATGTTTATAATTTACAAGGGTTGGATGACAAAATAACTGGACAGCTTCAAGACAGCTTCAATACGTCTAGGAATTGATTAATAAAGCTTCTTGACTTCTTTCATCGAATTTTAAAGTCTGGAGGATTCAGAGTAGCCATTGCTGATTTGTCGCTCGAATATCCACCACAAATGGTCAATAATATCTAGGTACAGAGATTGAGGGATACAGAGAATCTTCCAGCTCAGTTTCATGCTCTTTATACCAATTGTTAACGATGTGGGCAGTGTGGTTCGGAACATCATCGTCTTGGAAGATGCAGTCACCTTCTTGAAGCAGAATGTGACACATTGGATACACATGGTTGCTCAAAATGCTCATGTAATCTTTGTTGTTGATCCTACCTTGCAAGGCAACCTTTGGACCAAGAGTATTAAACAATATGGCTGCCCAAACTTTACTGAGTCTCCTCCGTTCTTCATCATGGCAAGAAAACGATTAGGGTGGAAAGCTTCTTTTGTACGTAAACTCGACCCCAAGTCGGAAAAAAGAGTAGAACTGGACTCTTCAGAGAATATTACTCGCTTTCACTGATCTGGGGACCAGCTTTTGTGGTTCTAACACCACATCATCCGCTTTTCAACGTTAGGAGAAGAAAACAGAGGTTCCCTGATGGCGGCTTTTCTACGGTATCCGGGTTTTGATAGAAAATGGATTGGTGATTAGTGAAACCTACTTCTATCCAACAATATTTATTTCATTCAACAACATTCAATGATTTTCTGAACTATACAATCGTATTCCAAACAACCCATGTTCAAAATAATCTAATTCCATGCAACTCCATTCCAGTAGGTACCTACTCTTATTACTTGGGCAGCAAAGTAGCATTCAGCAGATTTTACGGTAGCTTCATTGTCTAAAACTTTAGGATCCATGTACAACTATCAGTCGAAATTGGACACAAGTTTGAAGATACTTCAAAGTTCATAACTGAAGTTGTCAGAGGAGGAAACCTTAGAACTTAGCCAAATGAATAGGAGTTAAATAAAGAGGGAATATACCTAATATATCATCATCTATGTTCAAAACTGTACTGCTATAATATATCTGATTGTCTCTATTATTTCCCCAATTGAATTCTTTGAAAATAGGAATAGGTTTAAAATTGTGTTCATTTAGTTTAATTCAATGAATTTCAATTTAAGTCATTACAATAGATTGGATTTTGAAATCCGATTTTTACAAAAGACTGGATATGTGAGATAAGAATTGGAAAATATGTTATGCCTATTTATAGATTGAATAAAATGTAACATTTAAAAGTGTTTGCAGATGATATGATGATTTTAATTTAACCCATCAGAATATACAGTTTTTACAAATTGTTATTAATCTAATTAACGAATTAAAAATAAATAAAAAATATAAACATTACTTCTGTAGAGTGGCTTTGTGACTGCTGAATTTAAATTACTTTAAAGTGTGAAAATTGAAATTTTTCACAAAATTGCTATTAATATAAAATCTGCAAAGCTGTACTCCCTCTACGGTAATGCTGTACAACAATCAAAGAGCACAGCAATGATGCTATCTGCAAAGCTATCTTCAGATCATAATTCAAAGCCGTTCACAATTCCACGGCTGATTCGCAATGAATTGAAATTCGGTCGAACGCCTCTCCTCCTTCTTGGAATAATTCCAATCAAGAATTGGAGATTCCGCAGACTACTTCATTCGATATATTCACTCTAGATTGAAAAATTGATTGCATTATTACCTAGCACAAAACTATCATAATATCTAAAGGATATTAAATGGCCGAACGATGTTGAAGAGTATTATGGTGAAATATTTAAAAAAGATTACTGAATTGAGAATATAATATGAATTAATAATCTGTGAGTATAATAATTTTAGTTTTTTATAATCAAACGAAAACGGACATTGGGAGAGCGCATCCCTGGTAACAAGGGTTTATTCCTGGGATATTAAGGGAATATCCCAGGAAAGAAAGATTGTTCCCTGGGATGTTCCCCTAATATCTTCGATGCCGCTTTTGATCTTCCCTGACCTTGATCTTGACTTTCGACTCGACTGCTCTCATAATCTAACCAAGTGGTTCCTGGATAACACTATTTGAGTTATGCGAATAACAAGATGGTAAATAAAGAATATCCGATAGAATCATAAACTTCCTCAATTTTGCGTTGGTAATTTCAAATTAGATTAATATAAAATTATTTATATTAACAATAGCATGTACTTTATTCATGCAAAATTTGTTTCTTTTGAATCGGAGTACCTAAAGAGCTATCCATGGAAGTACCGATATTATGCAGAACGATAGAATTGAAACAATTACCACGATTAAATCGTTTTCGGCCCAAGTACCAAGAATTCAATTTTGGAGTTGGAGTCGTTTCCATCTTGTTTTAGTGTAGCGTTTGTATGATAGATGGCGCTGATTTCAATTTCAATTTGAGATTTCAATTTAAGATTTCAATTTAAGATTTCAATTTAAGATTTCAATTTCAAGATTTCAATTTCAAGATTTCAATTTAAGATTTCAATTTCAAAATTCCATTTTCATGATTTCAAAATCCATATTTCAATATTAGATTCTGGGGATATCAAAAAGGAAGATTCAATTTCAAGATTTTAAGTTTAAGATTTTAATTTTAAGATTTAAGTTTCAATATTTCAATTTCAAGATTTAATTTCAAGATTTCAATTTCAATATTTCAACTTCAGGAATTAAATTTCAACTCAACATTTCAATTTCAAGATTTCCAGATTTCAATTTTCAGATTTCAATTCAGGAGTTGTAGTCGTTTCCGTCTTGTTTTAGTGTAGCGTCTGCATGATAGATGGCGCTGCGTAATGGTTCTGTGTGAAGTTTTTATTCACGAGTTAGCTTTCCATCATTGCCTCTTACGGGAGCTGTTAATGAGGATGAAGGGGACGATACAAACTTCCCCTAATTTGGGGAATGTCTAATAAGACACTCACAGAGAAAAGATTATCAGTGACGATTTAAAATGAAGTAGCATATTCTAGAAAAATTTAAAGAGGTGAAGTAATTACGAATTATTTGTGATTGTAAACGAAAATAGGTTCCCATGTCAATGGTCCTTTAATTCTCTCATCAATTTATAATCATAAGTCACTATATAGTTCTGATATTAATAAAAAAAAATAACATGTTTGAAATTTCATTTGAGTGCTTTCATTCTTCATTACTTCAAACATTTTATATTTAAATTTAATAGTTCTACATGGAATTAGTGGAGCACCGACAATTGGGCTCAAGAAATTTGAGCACAGGACAATTAATTCCAATTTCAAGATTTCAATTTCAAGATTCCAATTTCAAGAATTCAATTTCAAAAAATTTAATTTCATGATTTTACTTTCAGATTTTGATTTAAGATTCTAATTTCAAGATTTCAATAATAATATTTCACTTTTAGATTTCAATTTAAGATTTCAATTTCAAGATTTTAATTTCAGTATTTCAATTAGGCCCGCCGACAATTGGGCCCCACGACATTTGGGCACTGGATAATTGGGCCAAAGACAATTGAGCCGAGTCTACTGTATTAATTTAATTGAAGACCATTGCTAACATATTAACTAGGGTTGTGATAATATGCCTTCTGCATAAAAATATAATCCTGAGCATATGTAAAATAAAGAATATTCTTAATATGACAAAAAATAGTTTCGTTATGAAAAATGTATTCTCGTTATGAAAAATATAATATTTTTAATAGAACATTTTCTTTTCGTGAATAAATACTATTGTTAATGAAACATTTATATTTTTCTGTTCTGAGGTGAAAGCAAAAGACCAAGTAAGCAAAAAATTCCTAGATACACTAGACTGTAGAAATACTATATAGTGAACTCCTGTGTAGTGAATGATATAGCCAAGAGAAAACATGAATATTGGTTTTTCTCAGCAATGGTTCAATGTTTGTAGTTCAATGTAGCGAATAACCTTTAAAATTAAAAACTGAATATTACTGTGACTGAACTTTGTCAGACGGTGTACATTGTGCACTATATATTGGATCCATATGACAGGATTTAAGTTAATACGACTTGAAATATGATATTAGCATCCAAATGTAATTTTAAAGGGGCTTGCTAATATATCCCTAATCAGGTTTTAAAATCGAAATACAGCACGTTTATGAATCGAGAATAGAAAGAATAAAAAGCATATTTTTATAGACTAAAATGCATATTTCATAGCATAAAAGAATAAATTTAGAGAATACTCTTCAAGAGATTATAAAGCATATTTCAAAGATAATATTTTCACAGCCCTAGATACAAAGTAACACTTCGTTTTTGTGTTTGCTGCCCAAGCTTTATTTTGGGTTAAATTGTCTTGCGGTCCAATAGTTCGGGGCCCATCGTGGGGTCCAAATGTCGGTCTATATATCATGTAGCATCAAATATTAACCAAAAGATACAGAAACTTCGGTTATTAACATCTGTTTCTGTTATTGACATCTGTTATTCTCATTAACTTCTGTTACTCCCCAGTGAATCACATTGCAATGCCATTTGTTTGCTCCCTGTCATTAATTATGTGTATGCATAGGTTGCTAATGAGAACTAATTAACATTTGATGCTTTGCATAATGTTATCAATTTACCTATTAGCTACACACTCTGTACTACACACTCTACACATGTAGAACCACTGTACGCTAATGTGTGAATCTGTGTGAGGCACAATATTTATATTAATTTATACCTATTATTTAATATAACTAAATTTCATCTATAATTAAGTTTTTTATTCGTTGAGATACTATGAATTTAATGTTCATAGCAGTTATTTAAAAAGATGTAAAAAGATGTAACTAAAAAGATGTAATTACATCTTCAATGTCATTAAAAATTGAGTGTCACTTAAAGAACAAAAAATAATTGGATAATACAATATTAATTAGTTAATAGCAATTCAAATTGAATAGCAATTGACCATGAATTTATTACATCTATTGACACTAAGTTCAACCATTCATGTCAGTTATTTGTACATATTGCCTAATGTTTAAATAGTGAGTGAAGGTAGAGGTGCAATTATATTTACAGTATAAATATAACATCATATCTTGTTGTTTGACCAAACGTGAAATTCGCCGCTTAATTTATTCCTCGATGCACTATGCATTTTCTCCTGCTAACTCGCCATAGAATAATTCATTCATTTCGAGGTCAAAGCATTCCGTCTGATGAAAATCATGAGGGTTTGTCAGAAACGTAAATTGGATCTTTCTCTTCTGATATTAATTTGTATGCTTGAGAAGGTGTTTACATATCTCCCCCTCATAACACATCTATGACCTCAAAAGTGATTTAGGTAAACACGCTAATGTTAAACTACATTTGTGTGTCATAACAATCATTATTAAAGCCTTAGCCTATTCAAACACAAGACTGAAAAATTAAGCAAGTAGTTGTTGTTGCTTAGCCTCCCAAAGTCCTCGTTCGGGATAGAGGGGCGTCCAGTCTCGGGTGTCAGCCACTAGAGGCACTGTGTGGGATTGCGTGGGCCTAAGAAAACCCGTATCACTCAGGAAGTTAAAAACTGCCTGAGGATAGGTCCAAAGGTGCTTCAGTGAGTGTGTGTTGTTATTAGTCCTGTGTATTTGTAGGGACGGACACTGTGTGAGGATATGGAAGACAGACCTGTGATCAGTGTGTCAGAACTCACACCGATCAGAGTCGGATCACCCATTCCAGTGAGTGTGAGAAGGTATGGAAGGGTGGTGTCCACATCTCAGACAGAACAAGTTGACCCGGTCCTGCCGAGACATGTGGAACTCACTCTGGTCAAAGTACGGAGGCTGAGACCCGAGAAGCCCGTTGGGAGGAATGGATTCTAGAGCTCGTTGTGTAAAACTGTTGTGTATGTGTTTTCGTTGTGATGTGTTGTCGGGAGTGGGAGGGAGTGAGGTGTAAAACTGTCTGTAGTGTGTAGGTAAGTTCTTCTTCTGGAAAGAAATGCGCATTTCCTGGAATAAACACGTGAATGTGAATCATTAATTGTTAAAAAGTCATACTAACTGCATTCAGTCAACTATAAGTTATTATTGAATCAATCGTTATTAACGCAGAAATAAAGTCTCCATAACATTTATATCAAATTATTACAGCTTATTTAAAAGATAATATTTTATCATTTATATTTCAGGACATTTTATCTTATTACTATCTATAATACAGTCTGAGTTTTGCAATGATTCATTTTGGTATTTTTAATTACCATTCGTGAATAAAAGTTTATGAAATGGTGACAGGGAAAATGATATCATTTAATGAAGAATTTGGATGGCAAAATGTGATCATGAAAGGTTTTTAAATGGACGATAAGTGAAGAGTTCTTTTATATTTCCTTCTTATTCGTTAATTATCAAAGAGTTAAATTGAAGACTATGTTACCGTAAACATTTCTAGACTAATTATGACTATCTCTCAATATATTTTTAATGAGTTAAATGTTCATCTTCATGGAAGCTGAATACATAAGTATTAATTTTCTCACTAGTAATAAATTATTGATAAACACTTATTAGATTCATACAAATGTTTAAATTAAAATATCTATAGAAAAAATAATACATAAATGAACATTTAATTGCAGTATATCTTTAATTACTAAGCTTATGAATGCTACCCGTTATGGCTCTATAGGCCAATAATTATTTTAGTACAATTTGCACACTTGGCCTGTGAAAAAAATTGTCATCAAGGTAGTAGTAGTGAATCCCGGAAGAAAAAACAAGAACGGAGTCGTTTCTACGAAAAGGAGCTGCCGCACAACCAAAACCATTAATCCTAAATACCTTTTTAAGATGTAAAACTTCAACTGCTGGAATTCCCTTAACTCAATCTCTCCTATAAATACTGTAGCCTCTGGCTAATCTGTGTTCAGTCTTCAATGGGGCGATCCACGCTACGGTAGTGTTACCTGGCATTAGCTTCAGCCTTCCTTGTGTAGCAGTGTTACAGCTTTAGAAATACCTCAATTGTGTATCTGCGCATAGACTTCAACCCTATATTGTTTCTTATTTTCAATAGATAATGTTGTGAAGGAGTTTTGCCTGTTTTATTTCTCTCTAGTAGCCTAGAATCGAAACCATCACCACTTATTTATTACTTCATTAAAGAACCCAAGAATAGTATTCCGTCTTCGGAAAGTAGGTATCCTATTTCTAACTAAAGTAACGATATGTTTTTCACTTAACCTGAAGCACTGAGAGGAGACGGACCGGAGACGTAACGGACTGATCACTGACATGTGTGAACAAGCCTTTACGGTGGTTATCTCCCTCCGAAATAATCAAAATGATAGACAAATAATGTGCTGATTTGGGCCGTGTTAAGATACATGGATTTATTATGAATAGCAAGAAAAAATAGGCAGAAATACATGAAAGATCACAAGTGCATATTCTTACACATTTAACGAATTTTAAAATGATCTAATAATTATATAATTCTGTATAAATTGATTACTATATAAAAATGCGTTTGAAAAATGATTTGAAACTTTTAATTCAATTAATATTGAACAAATCGCTGTAATCAGTATAATCTAATCTGAAATTTAATTTCTATATCTAAAACTTCTCTTACTCATCTAATTTAGATCTGTAATTAGCAAGTGTTTGAAGTGCATCATTTGCAATTTTAAATGCAACATCACTTTGTAATAGTAAGTTCATCAGCCTCTAGCTTCTACACAATTACTGGCCTGGCTTTACACTCTAAATTGGGTACATTATATGCCTCTCTTACGGACGCGGAGCAAAAGTTAATTCCGCCTAACGATCTCATTTTAATGGAGAATTAACTGGGAAAAAATGTGAAGAGTAATTCGATATTAGAGAAAATGAAAAGAAATGTCACGGCACATAATGAAGAACTCTTCCATTTTATAATATTTTACTTACAGTTAAATGAATTTTAAATTGAAATTTGAATTCAAATAAATTCTAAAATAGATAATGGAAAATAAAATAACTGAAATAATATTTCCAGTGATGATAGCAAGAAAGTTTCCGGTTTTTCGAATAAATTAAATGTAAAGTAGATAATAAATTAAATAAGTTCCCCTCTTTAGTAAGTACTAAAGTAAATGAACTAATCTCTCCGCTACAAGTCAGACAGACTAAGATAAGCTTTATTATTATCAAGAAATGTACTAAATTATACAGAGAAGTTGCTGATTACTATTCATGAGAAGCTGCTCATATATGAGAGAGTAGCTACTTGCTGAGTTATGAGTAATATTTCTTTTGGAAACGATGGAAATGAATTAGAATAATATATGGTATAACATTGTGCTGTTATGTAGGGTAAGTTACAAACTATCGGTCAGTTTCACATCTTCGGTCATATAAGGAAAACTATAGAGTAGTTCTTATTTAATATTTATTATAGTTATTATTGTAAAGTTTTTTCTTTTGTGACCGAAGATGTGAAACTGACTGCTAATTCGTAACTCACCCTACATTGTTAATGAAGTTAAAGATTTATGAAGTATTAAACTTCTTTTTCATGCTTAAAATTGTTTGTAAGAAATGGTGAAACGAGTGTATGAAAAATATATGAAAACTTATAAAAAAACAATTATTACTGGTAATAAATTATAAAATAGTATTTTTTTATCTATCTATGTAACCTAAATACTTTTCAATCTCTGTTAATTTTGTTTGTTCTTATGTTTTCTCCATAAGTGAATAAGGACGATATTAAGCCTTTTTTCCAATCAAAATGAACTCTATTGACGATAGGTATATTGCTATAGTAACCTTTATATATTTCTGTACAAACTGTTCTTTTTGTGTGAATAAAAATGAATGAAATTAAAACCTAGATATATACGATACCACTTTCAAATGCCGCTACAGATATCAAACTAAAATTTTATCGGTGGGATTATAAATTATTGGTAAGGAGTGGAAATAATGGCATACTCATGTAATTATTTATATTATTCATTGATTAATTATAATTAATATATAATGAATCATGAAATTAATGTATAATTGAGTAAAAAATTTATATATCATTAAATAACATATTAATGCTGACACAATTGGTCTAAAGTAGTTTATATATAGTATTTGGTACAATTCAATTTATATTATAGAATTTTCTGGAAATCATTTCAATATAGAAATAATAGTAATGTATATAAAATAATAGTAATGTATGTAAAAGAAAAATAAAACGAATCAAATAATAATTATAAGTTGAAACTTGAATATTTTTCAAGACTAAAAGATAACAAGAAACTAACATTCATTTCACAAATTGAATCACTAATCTATATAATTATATCACAAACTAATAAATAATAATTATATCACAAACTAATAAATAATAATTATATCACAAACTAATAAATAATAATTATAGTACTCATAGCTTAGCAAGTTACTTTTAGAGTAAATATTTGTAGTAGCATTTACTACCTCATTCATCTTCTTTAACTGCAGGCTTAACGTTACGCCAGTAGATTTATCTCTTGCATGTATAATAAATGTGCGTAAACTGCTCTAGAGGCGCCTATTAATATCGCGTCTGCGATGTGGAGCAGTGATTAACAGGGGGACTGATAGCTAAGATAGGGTAGGAATAGGGGGGGGGGGGGGGTCTCTAGTTAGCGACCGGTGCTACATTTTCGAGCCTATAAGATAAGATATAAACATTTTCCTTATACGATCTAAAATGTGGATCCGTCTGGTAATTTTAGAATTTACCCTACACTTAAGGGGCAGTTCAGTCAAAATCAAACTATCGCCAAATTGGTCCTAAATCGATTTAGTATATTTATTTATGTAACATTAGGATATTCTTTGATTTTAGAAATGTTTATATAAAAAGTATATTGTAAATTAGTGGCGCCATCTATGGACTGCGGTGGACCGCGTAACTAATCATTGTAGTACGTAAACAAAATGGTAACCAGTCCCAGATTTGAATCGGTTATTAACTTATGAAAATGGTGAAAAGAATTGTGAAATTGAAAACTGTCCTTCGAGTCAATTAGATTTAGTTTTGAAAAGAAAACCATCTCTTCATAAATTACCTGTTAATACTGTTGATAGAAAATTAATCACATGTTATAAGCTGTAAAATGTAAACAAATAGTACAGAGTGGTGGCGCCATCTGTAGGAGGACGCAGGAACTAAATCGAATTTATAAAATATGATATATATCGCTTATTATATTTTTTTCAACCGTTTAATTCTACAAGAATGCTTTATTCTTACTAAGTGATCGTTCAACATTAATATTATGAAAACAAAAATTGACTGAACTGCCCCTTTAAGAGAAAAATTATGGTAGGAAATATAAAAATTTAGTCATAAATTTTTTTCTTGGTAAAAATTTATACGGTATAAAATATTAATTAATCGTGTATTTGTTCCATTATTAATTAGATAATAATAAATATATTATTCAAATTTTCTTTGTCTGATTTGCATATCCTAATGAAAATAATGTCGCATCATTCATTGAATTATGGCGGCTTGAAAAAAACTAATTCGCAGAAATATTTCTATTTTAATGGATACAAAATCTATTAATCTAAAGAGTAGGATTATCATTTTAATTATATTTTAAACTAACAATCCTTTACAGTAGAAAAACTGTGTACAAGAAATATAATAGTTTTCTTAAAATTATGCAATTACAGTAATTAAAACGACAACACCTTTTCTCATATTAAAAAAACACTCATTTGAAAAATAATTGTGACTTCTTTTTATATTAATTAATTTGTTTGCCAACACAAACTAATTTCAGCAAATAGAAATTACATAATATATAAATAGTTTAATTCTGTTCCAGTCCGTTTGGCGGCGTAACTGCGGTAGGCGTTGCAATGGATTCAATTAACATGGTGAAAGAGCGATAAAAGATGAGTTACTCTCGACAGTCGTGCTTGCTTCAGTTTCTCAAGGAACATAAATTATCTTCCTCAAAACTGGCGCAGCTGATAACGAAGGTGAATTATTATTATTCTCTGGAGAGGGGAATTTAAGAGAGGCTGTTATTAGGAGTAGTTTGAGGTTAGTAGAATAGGTTTAATTGGTATGGTGAGTAATTGAAGTCATCACAACTTTAATTTACACACTACAGTACAGTTAAAGGTCTATGGACTCTACTTCACTTGATATCTAAGTCATTTAAATAAAAAAAAACATGATACCAAAATTATTAACTAAATTCAATGTTAATTTATGATTAAATAAAGTCGCAATGAAGAAATGTTTGGAAACCCCTTGTATCGGTATTACCCCTTGTATCGGTATTACCCCTTGTATCGGTATTACCCCTTGTATCGGTATTACCCCTTGTATCGGTATTACCCCTTGTATCGGTATTACCCCTTGTATCGGTATTACCCCTAGTATTGGTATATTCCTCAACATTGCACCTACATTAATTGATATTTACTTTCACTTCACTAGGATTGTTTTGATGAATTCATTTATTTTGTAATCTGCTAATTTATTTAGAATTTACTTATTTCAGAGAGGAAAATAGATCGCAACTGAAGTAATCCACTAAGCGTAAGTTTTTAATCGGCTTTGCCTGTTACGAATGTTTGGCATTTAACAATTGTTGTTATGCATCATAATGCTTGGCTAAAATAATGCTACCTATTGAAAAATATATTATGGGTACTTTTTAGATACGGTCCGCTAATTTATAAACTATGTTTTAATTAGATTTTCAATATACGTGTTCAAAATAATATTATTACTTTATTTATTGTATTTATATATTATACAGCATTTATATACAAACTAGTATCAATATATCGATGAACGAATTATGCAGCTCAGAGACAATATATAAAAAATGATTCACATCTTGTTACTGTTATAGGATTCACATCTTGTTACTGTTATAGGATTCACTTCTTGTTACTGTTATAGGATTCACTTCTTGTTACTGTTATAGGATTCACTTCATGTTACTATTATAGGATACTCTTTACTATAAGTTGTCTCAAAGATCTCAACTAATTACTCACCCGGAAAATCCTTAATGCCACTCTTATAGTTGGTGTCCATTAGAGTTGCAATTCTTCAGCAGAGTTTTATAGTTTTCCTCTGAAGAAAGAGAAAAAGACTTAACAAATTGCCAATTTTCTGCCAATTCTGTCCCTTCAATTTCATAGATTGCGGTGTTTTCGACTGGTTCTTCTTGTTGTTGCTATTTTTTCCAGTCCCTGGTACTTTATTGGGTCTGGGGGTAAATTGAAGAGATGCCTTTTATGAAGTCACAGTCTTTTAATTCTAAGATGTTCTTTCGATTTTAAGACATTTAATAAATACTCTGCTATTATTTGCAGAAATGTGAACTTTATGAGTTCTTTCTCATTTGCAGTTGTCTTTTTAATACCAACTCTCATTTTTGATTGGAATGGCGAAGGTATTAGTAAAGATTAAGATTATCTTCAATATTAATCTTTGATAACTGAACCTTAAATACAGAATTTTCAGATTAATGGAAAATGAAAATGAAATAAAAAAGTAAATTATCCAAACTCATATAAATTTTTATTGAAAAATTCGATGATACTTAAATAATGTTAAATAAATAATCGTAAATAAATGAACAAATTCACATGATTTTCTATCAAAATAATAGATCTAACTTATCTTGTCAATACAAATAATATTCCACTAGGGATGAACTCTTACGGTGAAGAACATTCATACAATATCTATTTACAGTCAATACAAATAATATTCCACTAGGGATGAACTCTTACGGTGAAGAACATTCATACAATATCTATTTACAGTCAATACAAATAGTATTCCACTAGGGATGAACTCTTACGGTGAAGAACATTCACACAATATCTATTTACAGTCAATACAAATAATATTCCACTAGGGATGAACTCTTACGTTGAAGAACATTCACACAATATCTATTTACAGTCAATACAAATAATATTCCACTAGGTATGAACTCTTACGGTGAAGAACACTCATACAATATCTATTTACAGTCAATACAAATAATATTCCACATACATTGGTATCAATGTCATGCAAGGTATTTTCAGTTTAATTTACAACCACTCAAGCGGTTCATAAAATATATCAATGTTATCAACCTTCAAACTCTCACAATTTTTATTTTCCCTTTTAATTAATCTCTTGAAACATAAAAATGATGACAATATAATAATATTATCAATCAAGTCGAGTTTTATAATTATAATCTGTCAACAAATTATCTTTAATGAAGAATATAGTCTTCGTATATACTGAATAAGTTGATGGGAATATTCTCGCGAAAAAATTAGTCCTTTATTTAATATCCATTGAGATATTATGTTACTTATTTGTTTTGATGTTTAATGAAAACATTCTTTGTTGCGATCATTGAGTGAATAAGCTTTTTATATTGGATGTCGATATAATATTATTATTATGCAAGAAATTCAGTTGTAATAATCGTATATAAAAGGATTGATGTAACTGGAAATTTGAACGTATTAATATATAATTGGTGAAAGATAATCTTTTTTGAAAGTAATGAAATGTATTTATTACTGAATTAACTACCTTTACAATCATGAAAATTTATTAATAAAAACTATGTATTTATATTCTGGTACTCACTTTAGAGGTTCATATTGAATCACTTCAATAAAGGAATATTATTGAAATGTAGAGTTGATTCCACCACAAACATTCTATTGGGCTTCCGGGAGTGTTAATTAGTGTTTGTATCCTTCTAATAGTTAGATATTTGAACTCCAGTATGAGTTTAGTTTCCCATTTATATTAACTGCAATATGGAAAACTTACATGTTTCTCCAATTTTCATTTAGTTTCCACGTAATTTATTTCTGTTTAGAAAATGAAGTCTGCATAGTGGTAACTTTCAATGCAATTTTAGTAAAAAGCATACTCCTTTTTTTCACGTTTGGAATGGTTGTGTGATTACATACATAACTTGATGACGGGCACTCGTAGAGCGCATACCTACGCCACCATTTATAAATGATCTCGCCCTGTAACCTGTGAGCTCACTAAAACTAATAAACTTGTTACAGGTTAATGACCAGTCGTCTCACCAAATTCCAGGCAATTTAGTTAAATACCTTTTTTGATTATGCGAATAACAAGATGATAAATAAATAAAAGCCGCTCAAAATTCAACTTTCTGCAATCTACGAAGGTAATAATTTAAGTTAAAAAAGAAATGTTGCTCGTGTGCTTTGACACCATAGGTTTGCCAGTGTAAGTTTATAGGCAGGCCACCACAGAATGTCAGGCGCGATGGCTTCAGATTGCTCCCCATTCAAACAAATTGGCCAAGTCTCTAAAGTCTTCGATGCAAAAGTCCAATTCAAGGCAAGTCCATATGAATTGAAATTAGTTTGGGGAGGTTGGGACACTAGATTTATTACCCCCTGGAATTGAATGCTCTTTCGTAGATTCTTATATTAGAGAAAAACAAAAAACGATGAGCTAATGTTCGAAGCATAGGTTGTAAAACGGATGTGTAGATGCATTTTAATTCATTTAGTTATACTCAAAAGCTTATGTATTATATACTGTTTAAATGATATGAAATATATATTTAAATATGTATTATATGCATTAAGTACCAATTAGGTAATATTATATAAAAATTATTCTATGGTAACTAAACTGTCAAACTCTCGAAAGGAAATTATGGTGGGGTCATAGAAGATTAAAAGGTGGCCCTCATCAATACGGTCATTTCATATCTTTCTGTATAGAACACATGAATATTAATTTTCTCAATATAGTTTATTTTCTACCAATCTATTTTTTTTGCATTAAAGTTAGCAGAATATGTTTTAGTTTTTAATTGCTGAGAAAAACTTTATACAAATTATTTTAAGTACAGAGCTTCAAATAAAATATTTAAACAAAAGGGAAAATATTTTGCAGAGAGCAGAGTAATAACATTCTCACTAATTCCATATCCTGAGACTCATTTCCGTAAGAGAGTAAACATTCATAAAGGAAACTGGTAATAAACTGTCCCTTCCCAATCCACGTCTGTGGGACACAAAAAACGAAAGGAGCTATAAAATATGGGCAAGGTTTTACAATCCGTCTTGGGAAGGCTTTCGACCTTGTTATTCGGAAAAAGGAAATTGATGCCTCTATCAAAAAAGTGATTTATGCAACAGTCATTTTTGCAGCTCTCTGTGGATGTCACCGAAAGAAAATTATTGACTTCTATTGATATGTTTATTGAATGGTGTACAGGTATTTACAGTAATGATCTTCTATTTTAATTAAACTAATCGTAATTTGTTTACCTTCAAATGTTTCATCAATAAAGGGCGAGAGAAATCAGCAATCAGAAAAATATTAATCGTTCAGATGTTGCTCCTTTACCCTAAAAACTTTGTCTCTAAAGCGAGACACTAAAGTACGTCAACTATAATTTGGATGTACTAATTCGTTTCAAGATATTGGAAATCTTTCAGTGCGATGCACTTTAGTGTCTCAGCATTGCAGTGTGATGCACTTTAGTGTCTCAGCATTGCAGTGTGATGCACTTTAGTGTCTCAGCATTGCAGTGTGATGCACTTTAGTGTCTCAGCATTGCAGTGTGATGCACTTTAGTGTCTCAGCATTGCAGTGTGATGCACTTTAGTGTCTCAGCATTGCAGTGTGATGCACTTTAGTGTCTCAGCATTGCAGTGTGATGCACTTTAGTGTCTCAGCATTGCAGTGTGATGCACTTTAGTGTCTCAGCATTGCAGTGTGATGCACTTTAGTGTCTCAGCATTGCAGTGTGATGCACTTTAGTGTCTCAGCATTGCAGTGTGATGCACTTTAGTGTCTCAGCATTGCAGTGTGATGCACTTTAGTGTCTCAGCATTGCAGTGTGTTGCACTTTAGTGTCTCAGCATTGCAGTGTGATGCACTTTAGTGTCTCAGCATTGCAGTGTGATGCACTTTAGTGTCTCAGCATTGCAGTGCGATGCACTTTAGTGTCTCAGCATTGCAGTGTGATGCACTTTAGTGTCTCAGCATTGCAGTGTGATGCACTTTAGTGTCTCAGCATTGCAGTGTGATGCACTTTAGTGTCTCAGCATTGCAGTGTGATGCACTTTAGTGTCTCAGCATTGCAGTGTGATGCACTTTAGTGTCTCAGCATTGCAGTGTGATGCACTTTAGTGTCTCAGCATTGCAGTGTGATGCACTTTAGTGTCTCAGCATTGCAGTGTGATGCACTTTAGTGTCTCAGCATTGCAGTGTTATGCACTTTAGTGTCTCAGCATTGCAGTGTGATGCACTTTAGTGTCTCAGCATTGCAGTGTGATGCACTTTAGTGTCTCAGCATTGCAGTGTGATGCACTTTAGTGTCTCAGCATTGCAGTGTGATGCACTTTAGTGTCTCAGCATTGCAGTGTGATGCACTTTAGTGTCTCAGCATTGCAGTGTGATGCACTTTAGTGTCTCAGCATTGCAGTGTGATGCACTTTAGTGTCTCAGCATTGCAGTGTGATGCACTTTAGTGTCTCAGCATTGCAGTGTGATGCACTTTAGTGTCTCAGCATTGCAGTGTGATGCACTTTAGTGTCTCAGCATTGCAGTGTGATGCACTTTAGTGTCTCAGCATTGCAGTGTGATGCACTTTAGTGTCTCAGCATTGCAGTGTGTTGCACTTTAGTGTCTCAGCATTGCAGTGTGATGCACTTTAGTGTCTCAGCATTGCAGTGTGATGCACTTTAGTGTCTCAGCATTGCAGTGCGATGCACTTTAGTGTCTCAGCATTGCAGTGTGATGCACTTTAGTGTCTCAGCATTGCAGTGTGATGCACTTTAGTGTCTCAGCATTGCAGTGTGATGCACTTTAGTGTCTCAGCATTGCAGTGTGATGCACTTTAGTGTCTCAGCATTGCAGTGTGATGCACTTTAGTGTCTCAGCATTGCAGTGTGATGCACTTTAGTGTCTCAGCATTGCAGTGTGATGCACTTTAGTGTCTCAGCATTGCAGTGTGATGCACTTTAGTGTCTCAGCATTGCAGTGTTATGCACTTTAGTGTCTCAGCATTGCAGTGTGATGCACTTTAGTGTCTCAGCATTGCAGTGTGATGCACTTTAGTGTCTCAGCATTGCAGTGTGATGCACTTTAGTGTCTCAGCATTGCAGTGTGATGCACTTTAGTGTCTCAGCATTGCAGTGTTATGCACTTTAGTGTCTCAGCATTGCAGTGTGATGCACTTTAGTGTCTCAGCATTGCAGTGTGATGCACTTTAGTGTCTCAGCATTGCAGTGTGATGCACTTATGTACAATATGTCTCCAGAAATTACCTATATCTATTCAACCAAGGATAGTTCAGTCTCTGAAGTGCATTGTACTGAAACACTTTCAAACTTTTGAAACAAATAGTTATATAAAAATTAAAGTTGATGCACTTAATTAAAGTGTCTCGATTTTTGGACAAAGCGTATAGGATGAACGAATATGAATATTATCCTAATCAAATAATATGGCTGAAATAACTCAGATCGCAAATAGTTTTACATTTAATTAAATCATATTAATAAATGGTACATGGCGTTGAGTTTCCTTAAAATTAATTATAAAACAGATGAATAGATTTTATATATGATATTCAAACAGAAGCTAAATATTTGATTTAATATCAGTTGGCTTACAGTACCAATTGTTACTGAGAATGTATAACAAGTTTAAACTGAATATCAGTTCAAAATTAAATGTTATATTTTGAATGTATTTCAACTTTCAGAAGAGAGAAAAAGATATCAATATTATACGTAGATGTAAAATATTACATAGCAATGCATTCCTTATAATTAATTGATTGAAGAACAGCACAAAAAATTATAGTCGTCCCATGTAGCAATGTTTCTTGGGACAACATTGGGACAACATTGGCATTATTGGGCCAATATTGGGACAACATTGGGACAACATTGGCCCAAGAATCATTGCCACCTTGGCAGTTTTGGTTGATACAGAAGAAGTAACCTAATATTTAAAAGTTAAATAAATCAGAGAAACTAAAAAATAACTATACTGGAAAATAAATCATAAAATGATAATGCAACCTTGAACCACAAATTGACTTGCATTTAATCGACTGTTCTCTTGCAACTAAAAATAGAAGGTTGTTTTTCTCTATACTTCACTGCAGAATAATAACTTACTTATTGAACAGTACGAAAATAACGTCATTTATAACTCTGTCGTAAACACTGCTTTATGTTTCTGTAAGGCTTTGAATTCAACTGCTTAGTGACAAAGAGCAAAACAAGTTAGGTATCAATAGCAATACGGCCGCACAGAATATCATATACCCTCTCCTTTGAATTTCTGCCCTCAACGAAATTGATATGTTGCGAATAACTTAATTTAAAGAATTCAAGACTGCATAATTATCTCATTCAATTTATAGCTCATAATTAGAGAAAAGTGTAACAAAAGAAGATGATTTAGTGTTTTGTTTTTAATAACAATGCTAGAGAATAATATTAACGCAGCTCATTTTTACTCAAAAGTATATTTGAAATATATCCCGCTACCGCCCTGAATTTAAATGAGATGATATTTACAGGGTGATAATGTACAATCATGGTTACTTAGAATTAGGTTCAGTAGCGTTACTGGCACACAAACAGCACACATAAAACACGTTAGAGTTGACTTTCTACGGCAGGACCTCCTTCTCCACCCATACCGGCATTTTCTACGGGTAGTCCTGGATCAGGATCTTGAAATTGTTTAGCTGGGGCTATGACATCGTCCTCCTGTAGTGAGAAACGTTATGAGAAAACTCTGGAGAGAAGATATTAAGGGGGAAGTAAGTTATCACTCGGTTGAGACAGTTATTGCCGCCTGCTCAGATACTTTCTTTTAGTTTGCCTCGATGTTAAGGGGCCTACTTTAGTCAGCTGACATTTTAAGTCCTGTAGTTATATACGAATGAAGCAGTCTCTCCAATTATAACTGTTGTGACCCTTTTTAATTGATGTAGAGGAATTAATGTGGTTACTCTGCTTTATATAATGCAGCAGTTTATAAAATGAAGTAAAATATATGATTCATCACTTGTTTTGTTAATATGGATTTGATTTCTTCCAGAAAGTTTAAATTGATATTACAATTTTCAATGATAATAGAAGTATAAATTAATAATTAATACAAAAATTTGACTATATAATTATTATTATATTTACCGACTTGATCGCAAATGTAGGGTAGAATTAATAATGGTCTATCTGGTATTTCCCGTAATAATTTTATTTGCTATTGCCATACAACAACATGTTCTATCTGCCTAACCGAGTGATGTTTTATTGGTCGATGTACTGAGCCTATTGTTACAATCATTTTAAATTTATTCTACCGAAGTTACATGATAGATATTCAATACGAAATGTATACAATATTGTGTTATTGTTAATTAGAAACATAAACAATTGGCATCAGTAGAATAATAATTATTTCTATCTCCTCAATATAGTTCTATTTCTGCATTAAAAAGTAGGAATATTCTACTATATAAAAAGATAACTCACCGGATTATAATTTACATTGGATTCTTTTGGTGATACACCTTTTCTTCGCAGCGAACTAGACTTAGACTTAGTTTCCTGAACCCGATGTTCCGGCATCTGTTGACAAATAGTAGTCCTATCTGTCACTTGTCCCCTGGACCAATGGACCAAAGATTTCTCTCTGGTGTCCGTGGACAAGAGAAGAGGACTGACGCATCGGTCACCGTGAGCAGTCGAGTGCTGTAAATCATTTCGCGAAGAACTTCGACTGAAACTTCCCGAAGAGATTCTTCTGGGTAGAGTGTTGCAAGAGAAATTAGTCGTGTTGTGTTGCATGTTCCCTCTATGTTCGCTGCAAGGTTCTGTTCTTGCAGAGGGAATTGGGTAGGGACATTCGCATGATTTTTCCACTCGGACACTCCCTGAGAAAGTGAATCAGTAAATCAGTGAGATGCAAAGATAGTTCTATAAGGAAATATGTATTATGATTGCAACAAAACAATGCATTCCGGCATACGTTTCCTGAAATATCATATAATTTCTTGTGCAGTAAATTCCATAACAAATTCAATTTCGGTGGTTAGTTGACTTAATTGGAAGGCAGCAAGAGGTTTCTGTTACTGAAGACAAGATATCGTCTGTTAAACTAAATATAAATAAGCTGTTGCTATTGCACAGCAGAATAAGCTAAATATAGGATATATAATTCTAAACTCCAGGATAATTTCAACAATATTAAAGACTTTTAAAAAATAATTTGAAATTTTTTATGATTCTAAAGAAATATTATTTCCAATTTATTAATCAGACTAAACAAAATTTTATAATTTTTGATTTACAATAAAAATTTTCAAATTAATGGAAATCATCACAACTCACCACAACTCACCACAATTCATCACAACTCATCACAACTCATCACTACTCACCACAACTCACCACAACTCACCACAACTCACCACTACTCATCACAACTCACCACAATTCACCACAACTCATCACAACTCACCACAACTCACAACTACTCACCACTACTCACCACAACTCACCACAACTCACCACAACTCATCACAACTCACCACAACTCATCACAACTCACCACTACTCACCACTACTCATCACTACCCACCACTACTCATCATTACTCACCACAACTCACCACTACTCATCACTACTCACTAGTTCTATCAGAGGCAAGATGGCGCTCAGTGCCGAGTTGTTTCTGATCAGCGAAGTAGTTGCATGCGTAATCAGGCGGCGTGGAAAGTTGTGCAGAAGTTCTACTCGGTTGGTTTGATCGACTCATGATATGCTTAGTTAAGTCGGTAGAGTTCGCTTCAGAGTCCCTAATGTATTTGTTTTGCAGAGGAGCTAGAGAGTGTTGTTGGATGGACATGGGAAGACCAATTTGGGTGTAGGATTGAGGATGGACATCCTTGGGAAACTGTAAAGGGATGTTTCTCTTGGATGAACAGCTTTGGCGAGCTGTTTCAACCAGATCTATTTGTGCTAAAGACTGAGGATGTTGCGTTCCTATATCATCGATGCCTAAAGTTTGTTGTGGTATATCAGAAGGACCTGTCACCTCACTGTCATTGTTGTCCAGACTTTCCTGAGAGGTAGAGTTAGTCTGCATTCGATGTGTTTTGCATTTAATCTGTGGCAAAGGGAAAATGAGTTAGGAAACTTTCTAGAAAGTATTTCAGTAGATTATTCATGTATGCTGAAGATTTGTATATAATAAAGTAAACTCTCACAATGAATAAAACAACACAATAAATAATTCATAACCTTTCTTATAGACTGTTCGCATCTTTCTGTTGTAAATTTAACTAAATCTTTGCTATGTAATAAAAAAATATCTTTAATATTCTTATAAGTTACTCTGAAATATTCTTCTATATTAAGAAAGTAATTAATATAACGACATGATTATTATAATAATATTATCAATAGTAATAGGAGATATATACAATACACATATTGTATTTACGTCATTGTAGTTGAGAAACTCTCTTTTTTTACATTACATAGAAAGTGACAATACGTTGATACTATCCAAGTGAATATGACTGGATAGATTGCATCTCAATATACATGCCATATAATTGCCTGTCTCTGCAGCAAGGTAATTATATCCCAATAACATTGTCTTGAATATCTATAGGTAGTACCTAGGCCTCTTCATAGCCTTTAATTATTTACTCTGCCATGTCATATGCACACTCTATTCTAACTCTGGTAATTAAAGTTACATAAGCTTTACTTCACGTGAAACAATGGAACCAATTCAGTTACATAACACTTGCCTTTAATTAACCAACCCGCTACCACTTGTTATTCGAAACACTAAAGTGTTTCTGTTCTATTTTTCTAATTTCTTCTTGTTAATTGATTATTTTGCTATTTCTATCACTAGTATGTTATCCCTGATCTATACATTTCTTTATTATATTTTCATTATTATAAAATATTGTCATACTACAAAGGCTATAAAATATCTATTTCAAATAATCTAAAAATTTGGACATATCGCTAATTTGCAAGAACACAAAATATGTATTTTCGAGTTATCCAAATAGACATATAAATATCAAAAAATGGTGATTATTTTGGAAAAAGTTTCATAACTGTAGCTCTAAAATGTACCGCTAGAGAGGCTAAATGTCCTAACGATATACCATTAAATGTACGTAAATAACAAGTACTAAAATGCCTCTCCTGAAAAGTAGCTTTTTGGATGTTAAGACAGTGTTCTTCCAAACAAGTGATATGACCAGGACAAGGGAAGGACTAGTGAAAGGCATTGCCTCACCCGTATTAAAGCAATGGATGCGATGCAAAGTACCACCATCACCAGTATGGTCCCAGCCAATATCCCCAGCAGAGGGGAATTTGCTGCTGATGGTGACTCTGAAACCCATTGATTAGCTGCTGATTAATTTGTAGAGCGATAACACCATCACTCTATGATGCACAGGAGGGACTCTGCTACGTAACATGGTTAGCAAACTCCTTCTATATTCAGTAGGTAAGTGTATGCAGCAGATCAAATAATGACCTTGTTATTCAATTCTGATAAATGAGATAATTACATTTTATGTTTGGTGTCAATCTTCCATTTTCAGTGAAAATTACAATCATTGCTTAATATGTTGATGATATAACTTGAATGTAATTTAGTAAGATTCAGTAGTGAACAATTATATTCTAGTCTGCGGTGAATTGCCACCAGTTTTAGGAAAATGAAGGCTATTTCATGGCATACTAATGAAACTAGGTTCACTATTCAGGCTACATCCTAACTCATTCACTATAGAGGAGTTCATCATAGAGGAGTTCACTATAGAGGAGTTCACTATAGAGGAGTTAGCTATAGAGGAGTTAACTATAGAGGAGTAAGCTATAGAGGAGTTTTACTGCAGTTGCATCTAGCTGAGGAAAGTTCTCACCGGTATCTACTCTAGTTTCCAGTTGCTTCACCGGCAGTTCTGGCGTTAAAGCCACAAGTCTGGCCACACCAACACTCCTCCCCTTGCTGTTGCCGGAATAGACAATGAGTTCGATCTCTTTGTTTTCCGGCAGACCCGTCACTGCAAATCTGCCGAATAAAACACAAATTTATTCAGACATGTTTGTCTCCTCTCCGCACATACCAATGAGTGTCCTGAGTGTCCTCTAAGTGGGACCAGTGGACACAATTTGGACACAAAGTGATGCCATCAGGGATGTAACTTAGTAATTATTTCCATAATGAGCTTCGATCTAATCAACCGGTTTGTCTATTTACCTTCTGACAGCTTCTGTGCTTTATATTGGCCTTTAATTTGGAAATTATATGGTTGTGAGTTCTAGATAGAAGTTTTATTGTGAATTATGTCAAAACAGTTGAGTATTATTATGTAAATGAATTAGAATAAATATAGATCTAGCGGATACGGATGACCAAAATTGTTAAGAAAAGGATATGAAATTAAGAGCATACATATCAGATAACTTAGAGAGAAAATCACGCTGGAGAATTAGAACTCCCCTTTCAATCTTCTATGCCCCCACTATAACTTTCTCACCAAAAAATTCCCACCGAGACCGAGAAGAACAATCTTGTGTTGTGGCAAAAGAAACAGGAGACTCTGACGAAATAAATCTCCCGGTCCTCATTCGCCAAAAGATTTGTGTGTATTGACTGAATATATTTCCAATAAATAAATCTGCTATTAGATTCCCTCAAAGAACCTGTCAATTTACTAACATTATTCTGCTTCAATGCCTTGACAAGTCCATCCGGTTTGAAGGTGATGATTTTTGAAAGAAAAACTTTTCTTCGAGTGTATATAAATTAGAAATTTCTATGGTAGAGAAGACAGTAAAAATGCTGTGAAAAATTTGATTCTACCCAAAACTATTCATTTTATAATGATTCTACTCAATTTTCGAAAATCATGTGTAACTTTTCTGTGATTTAATCAACCGAGTTACTATTTGAATTTATTAATTCATATAAAATGTAAAAAATGACGAAAATGTTCAGCTGCTTCAACGTATGAAAAGTTCACAATTATTTCCCATCTCTTCATTTACGAAGAAAGTTAACTAATTATATAAACTAATTATATGAATGAATTACATTAGTGAATTACTTTATATATTATTGACTTATTTCCTTTTCGGATCAAAATAAAATGAGCTGTCGAGAGCACGATAATTAATACCAGTGAATTTTATGAACTTCAAATTAGTTTTCGCCAACCTTCACCCTTACTTCAAATTTAAATTAATTTAAATTACAAACAATGCAAATAAAAATGATCTCTATTTAATTTCATTTCCCACTGTACATTTCATATTATTCAAAATTTAATCATATTACAATTATCTTTCGTTGAAAAAACTATATATATTTTTTTCGTGATTTTGGGGACTATATTCGTACCTAAGAAATGCATGCACTTAATTTACACCAATCAATATAAAATTTTCTGAAATAATTACCTATCAATATTACACATCGGAGAGGACACCAAATTAATAAACTTAATTACTAAAGGTTATATCGAATTAGGAATTAATTAATATATATTCATGAAATTCTCCTATTCACATTGTGATTCTTTATCGAATTGAGTATAATTCAGTTTCCATATCAATTCACTCTATTAAATAATATCTTTACTTATAGTACTTAATAAAGATTAAGTAGGAATCCTTCTCAATCTTCTATGGCCGAAACACAACTTTTCATCCATTTGATAATATATCTTTTTCATATAAATATAATCCGGAATAGTTCAAAAGCACAATAAAACAAATTCCCTTTATTTGAAATATTGAAAGTCAATTTGTTAGAGTGTAATCCACAGTAAGGGCATGTGGTCAAGAGAACACGCTTCGCAAGGTACCAACAGAGCGTGCTGAATTAGCAAGATTGTCGTGTTTACTCTACAGCCAAATGTAGCGCTGTGGCTGCAGCATATACAGGAATATTATTTGTATCGCTGCAGACCCTTACCTCGGTGATTTAGAAGTGAGATTTGCAAACAGCTTCTGAGGCTCCTTGGTATAAACCTCTAGCACGAAAGTCTGGTCCAGTCCCCCGTCAAAGCCTGATGAACAAGCCACCGTCACAACGTTTGAAGTTAAATTCGCCAGACTGCAATTAGTCGGGGCTTCTGGGAGGGCTGTGGAAATTGAGGTACGTAACGAGCTACCATTATTTCGAGGACAAATTCTGAATTGAGGGAATTGGGGAGATTATTGTTTGAATTTCAATTCACCTTATGAAATAGTGAACAAAAACTAAATCAGAATTTCTTCAAAAAAAAAAAGCAATTGATATTTTTTCCAGAAATGTGAAAAAATGAAAACATTTTAATTATATTAATTATGATTTTTTTTCTTGAATATTTTAATAGCGGTAGGTAATTTACGTATATGATGCATTTTTCATCATTATGGTATCTCTAATTATAACAGATTTCATAGTGCAAAAACTATCTTAGAATGAAATCTGATACTATTTTTATTCTTGTGCTTGTAAAAATTTCATACAAACAAATTTATTACGCAAAATGGAATGAATCTAGAATAGAGGCAATTAGTCGTGATTTGATTAGTCTGCAATAATTTCATCTAAAACATTATTTTATTTATTTATTACTATTACCATTGAAAACAAGATGAATAAAATCTTAACCGATGATTGAACACATTTCTATATCTTTCTTCTATGAAAACGGGCAGTATAGTATTTTTATTTCTAACAGAGTTTTCCACATTAACTCATTAAATTCAGTTTTAATTTAATTTTCGTTAGAAATGAGTGATAACTTGAGTAGGTAATTGTAAATCTTTCTGCGGAATGAGAAACAACAGAAGTTAAGAGTTGTTTCAAGCAATGAGTGAGAAACCAAAACACAACAGCTAGAAGTTTGTCTGCCAAACATGACTGAAATAAATTAAAATTAGTTTTGACGATACCTTACTGTGTGAGCTTAAGAGTGCTGCTGAACATTAGTATACGATCAAAGTTTTTCATTTTAGTGAGGTAATTATTCTTGATACACCAAAGAAAGTTTTTATTGTGAGTGTGAGATGTTTGGTAGTAAGAATGCTATCAATTCAAATTTTTAATAGTTCTTCCATGCAAGAAGGATTTATGCCTGGGATATTTATTCCCTTAATATCCTAGGAATTTTCCTTCTTTTCTGGGTTGTATTGTAAATGATTTTTAAATATTTCGAGATATTCAAAGTCAAGATGTGTTTCAGTCTTCCGGAACTCCCTATAGAATTTTATTAACCATCTTTGAATCTTAAATGAAAAATTCGATCAAAAAATGTCAATTATCTCTATTCTTGTACATATTTTTTAAACAGAAAAGTTAAAAGCTGATTTGAGCCTTCTTGTAAACATTTATTTTGAATCTAATTATACATCCAATGTAATTTACATTTCCAATTACATTCTTCTTGCTTTCAATAGAAAATAACATTGTCTTTACAAAAATTATACACTATATTTTGTATAATACATTTGTCTAATAATATTCGTGCCCAATAAGAGCTCTCCAGTACGAGATGATTTTCTTGCTACCTTACCTATATAGACTGAGGGGAATATTGCAGAATGCCAGACATCTTTATTACACTTTCTGAATAATATTTTTTGTTTCGGCTCCGAAATGGAGATCATTTGAGATGTTTTTTAAATGGAATATCATTCTTTCCTTCTTTATTTCAACGGCTTATGATGAATTTTTCAGCGGAATATTTGAGTGCATTTAAAATGATATTCGGGATGGGATAATATAATTCCTGCTCATGTTTAAAAGGGAAATGTTAATCAGGATTTTGCTTCGAATTAGAAGAAAGGCAGTAATTATGACGGACAGTTTATTTGATTTATTGTCAAGTTATTTAATTGTGAAATATATTAAAATTTATATTAGATGATGTATATTTAGATTTCCTAAATATTCATAAATCACATTGATATTAATTGAAGTCTGTTATATTAATTTTTCTACTCTTTTCATCCAAGATAATTTTGAAGGCAATATGGCACAATTTTTTTTATAAAATTGATATTAAGTTCAAGGAATTTACATAATACCGCCTATATTATTCGACCTCGTTAAACCTTACGTAACTCTATTGTTTATTCATATTGCAAACTAGAAAATGAGAGGGAAATTGAAACTTTCTTTTCAAATGGAAAATAATAACCGAATGACTTATTGTGACAATATAATATGCATGGCAGCACTCTAGTTTTATTCATTGAAACGTCACTCAAGCTGTGGAAGTGAGGCAGAAGATAGACAATTCATTTCTTAGTTATTTCAGGAAAATTGCTACTATTATTACTGAAATTGAGATGCTGTAACGGTCTCCGGAGGATAACTGGATTTTTTGTTTCTAAAATAAAAAAAATAAATTATAGAAAATTAAAAAAACTCTACGGATAATACTAATAATATTTGATTTACTCTAAAACATATTTATAAATTGCAAATTATTCGAATTAGGTACTAGTATATAAATTTGTTTGGATATAAATTTAGGAAAAATAAATATTTTTCAAATGATTATTTATAATGAAAAAATAAACAATAAGAAAAAGCGAATTAAAAATAAATAAATCAACATATAAATTATAAAAGATATAATAATTGAGCTTCACTTGAATGATTTAAAAATGATTAAAATAAAGTGGAGCCACTAATACAATTACATTTTTTTAATCTAGCCCAATTTTTTAAAATCAAATTAGATAAAAATAAATTACTGAATCAATACTAAAACTTATTGTTAAAGGATAAAAAGTAATCAGAAAATTGATGGTTGAGCTGTAAAGATTATATTGGGAATTCCCATCATTATCTTTACAGTTCCACACATAACTATTATTCGACTATTTAACTTACAAAAACATTCATTTTGCTATCACAGGCACATTGTCTCAAGTGTTACTTCTTGAAGCCTCTCCTTTAAATGCAAAGACTATTAAAACAGTTCAGACAACAAATAAACATGAACTATGTGAACTCACCAGCCGGAATAATTTGAAATGTGCACGGCTCCTTCTGTTTGCCGACTTCATTATGGGCCAAGCAGAGAAGGGATCCGTAGTTTAGGTCTGTGACAGGAGTGTACCTCAGCACGCTGGAAGAGTCACTTGTATCTCCCTTCAACTCTAACGTCTCTGCGCTGTTGTTGAACCACCAAACAAAACCTAGCACCTAGAGCAAGAAGATGTGAGGAACATTTAGAGAGTGTATCTATAATATGCATTAGGAGTTTGGTTAACATTAAAGGTAAGTTCCTAGTTCACGTTACTAAAAAAATTAGGGACGTGAACTAGGAACCTATCAGAATACACCCTTCCTAGTTAACTAGGAATTTACCGTATTATGTATGCATTTCTATTAGGAATATTCATGAATTTGGGGAATGTAATGATGTAGGTATTAAGAAAAGAATATCAAGGAATTTGGTAGATATTAAATATGCATTTCAACATGCAATATTCAGGAATTACAATTTAATTATTTATGTATATCTGTCTGGAATATCTAGGAATTGATTGAGATTAGTTTTGAATTTAGGATCTATTGATGAAAATATAAAACATATAATCACCGAACCCTTCTATAATTTCCTCTAAAATAGGAATTTTAATTAGAATTGTTCTTTAATTAGGAAAACTTATTCATGATACACAATCATATATCAAATTAACAGTCCTTGCAATATTTAATAATTATTGAAAAATATTTACCCAATATTCAAAATAAATAATGAACCTTTTTTTATAATTTACTGTGAAGGGAATTTAATTAAGTTATTTTATATTTCCACTCAATGGGAGATATGAACTGATGCCTATTTTCAAAGAGATTTTACTATTTTTAGATAGAAAAAGCTTTCAATAAACTACATTTTTTAGGCAACCAAAATCAAACGAGGCTCGTAAAAGAAATTGGAAGATTTATATTTTAACCAATATACTGAAATTTTAATACCGGTAACTTAGGTAGGATTTCAATATGTCTCTTGTATACAGTTTTTATTTTAAGGATTTTAAAAGCTTTTAGACCTTTTTAGAATCACGTGTATATACACTATTTTTATATAATTTTTTTTTATATTTATATATATGAGATATTAATTATGTATAAAACAGTTTCACAATAAACGATATATATTTATTTGTATCAATGATAATAGAAAATTATTTTAATTTCCACTTGTTCACTTCAATCAGTAAATAAAAAATGAAATTATTTATTGTAAATTTAAAAATGAAATCATTTATCAACTTACATTTACTTTCATAATAATTGTTAGCATTAGAAATCTATTTGTAAGATTATCAATATTATATTTTAAATAAGGCAGAAACATTTTCTCTGTTCATTTTCAGTAGTTATCATCTAGCTACAGTACCTCAAGAAAGATAAATATATCATTATATGACTAAATATTACAGAGCACGTGCAGACTGCGTGCAGAGTGCGTTTAGGGTGCGTGCAGAGTGCGTGCAGCTGTCACTTGAAATGATTGAATAGACTGTGCGTGTATCAGTGGTTACTAATCCTTTTTAAATCATCGTATAAATTCTCTTTTCTTTGCAACTTAAATATCGAGTAACGTGATTTTAAATACACCTCTTGGAGTTTTCAAATATCATTTAGGACAGGTTACGCACGCCCCTTATACACATATACTAGCATTCAATTTGATAATAAATAAAATGAAGGTAATGGCGCACTCTCGGCATTGAGGGGTTAAAGGGGTTTAAAAACGGGCAGCACATTCTCAAGATTGTGCAAATTGACAAGTTGCGCGGAACGTGGGCAATGTGAAATTGTTTGCAGGGTATGATCGAAAATGTTGAACTGTCCGATAATTCGTAGGTAACCCTATATGGTTCAAAGAGATATAAGGTATTGTTATTTTTATAGTTAGCTATAATGTAATTATATCTTATTTAACAAGAAAAAGAGTCACGTATATTCAGTACCTATAGATTTCATGTTGGTTGAATTATGAAAAGTTTACCTCATTTCTCTCACATAAAAAATACCAATATGCTGATATAACCAACACATGTGGTTGATGGTACAAAGTTAATAACAGTAAGTTGTTTCTATAATTTTTATACCGGTTCTTATCTCACCTATTGACAAATAAGTTACCAATATATAATGTATAGTCTCATTTAGATAAGAGCCAAAAGTTCCTTGATAGGACAGCCCTAATACAAACAATTGTTTGGAGTGCTGTATCTGTGTTTACTTGCCACAAAGTATTATCAGGCAATATCTGAGATGTTCTGAAGTGATCTTTATTATTTCTAGCAAAAGGAGTTCGCTCGATTGTTTTTATTGCCTTGGAGTTAAATAATGAATATTGTGAAATAGCACGGCAAATTTCTACCTGGGTATAATATAAGATCATAACAATGATAATGTATCTATTTTCACTTGGTGTTGTTCTTGGCTATAATAATATATTGTCTTTTATTACGTATTCATTATTATAATTTAGTTAATTGCGCATTAAATTAATTAGTTTATGTTTTTGTATTAGAGAAAAAATACTCTATTTAATGAAAAGAAATTATTCAAATATGTGTAGCTAATTAAATATTAATTTCTAAACACTTAAAAAATAATACATAGCTCAATGATAGTCCTTTTCATGAAGTGTATCATATAATATTGTAGCATTATTATAATCTAATTCATGTAATCTTATCATGAATAATTACTATATACTAAATATATGCAATCTGTAATTCAACATTAAAGGTAATAAACTTATTAAATTAAATAGGTTAGTTATATGTTTTTATTTATGTTTAAAACATTAGTAATCGTAAAGAATAATTTTATATAGATAAAGTATTTTTTTAAATTATTTATGTTTACCATTAAACATCTATTTGAAGATAATTAACTCATCACCGTTCATGTCGCTAACAATAATTATATTAGTGAAAATGAGACTATACTGCAAAAAACTATAGGAGTTATAATATACGAAAACTTATCAATTTCCATATGACATTTCTCTTCAATTTATTACTTACTATAATATTCATAGCTATGGCTGCTTGTCACCAAGTCACAATAGCAAATAGAAAATGTGATTACTATCGTCAGAATATAGGTACCATTTTGCTAGAAACATTTTCCATGGTGCGATACATTTGTATCTTTACGTAGAACTATTTATCGATTTGCGTATGTCTTTTATCGTAAAATGAATGTTTTAATATAATTACCATTCTTAAGATCAACTTAATAAAGCGTTAACATTAACTTCTGATAATTGAATAGTATAATACCTACGTTATAGAAATATAAAAAAATAAGAAAAAGGACATCTTCCGCATCTTGCTGTATAGTGTGACGATAAATAAATGTATGAGCTATTAACAAATTAAACGCTAGGAAAAGAATTCAAAGAAGTTTTTTTGAGTTGCTTTGGTAAGGGAAAAATGAAGTAAAATGTTTCCTCTGCAGGACAGGAAAAGGTGTAATTAACATTGTAATTAACAGTGAAGAAGTATTTCCGGAATAATTAAATCGTGGAGGATATTCTCCCTTTATTTACTCTTAAGTAAGAGTTTCTTACTCTTAAGTAAGAGTTTCTTCCAAGAGAAAGGAGTCTTCATTTGTTTCCTCTTGAAATAAATATCCTGTTAATCGCCTAGATCATTTTATCAAAAACATTTGTTATATTTAATATTGATAGTATTGTTAATAATGATATCAGTTTGAATTTTAATGTTTAGAGACTAGTACCATTTGTAATTGACCAGAAAAAAATGACGTGATAATAGTTAGCAAACAATGTCCCAGAGTTATTTTGTTCCAGAATTATTTTGTCCCAGAGTTATGGACAAACTAAAACTAAAACGTAAAGCTTCTTTTGAAATGAAGTAAGATTTAATGTCAATACTTTTCGTGTCTAAAAAAATAATATATTCTATAAATTATTTTTTTTATACAAAGATAGACTGAATATAATTTTCTCTAATAAATATTTGGTACAATGAAATAAGAATAATATATATTTTTGGTGCAAAAATAGCCTGAATAATCCATACACTAATAAATGAAAAGAGAATGCAATGTTAATGACCATGAAACTCCCCCTCCCTCACCAAATTGCCTTCCCTTCCATAGAAGTCCTCTATATTGAAATTCAACTAGTTCACTATAGAGGATTTATTCCACTATAGAGGAGTTAAGAGACGAGTAGAAAACTGGCCTTTTCATGAAAATATTTTCTTTCTTCTTAGAAAATATTTATACATCATTTTTAACAACTCTGAAAATCTAAATGGTTCACTACACATGACTTCACTATAGAGGAGTGGCACTGGTAGAACTCTTATATAACGAAATATAATTAATTTACTATACAGTGATACATAGAAAACTTATGGTCATTTGTGGCAGACTGAACTAAATATGTTCACTATACAGGACTCTACTAATGAGGATGGTTCACCATAGAAGCGTTCTACTGTACCTCGGGGTAGGAGTTCACTTTGCAGATCACCACCGCTTCCTCCAGGAGGGACACCCCGTAAGTGGAGGGAATGTCTTTCCGACACACCGGTTTATCTGGGGGAGAAAAATGAGAACAAAAAATTACTACCTACATTCATATGAAAATGGAAATTCTATTTAAATAAAAAAACAAAAAAACACAAAATATGATACATAGTAAAATCTACAAGTATTTTTCTTCAATAAAATCAAGCCCATTATAAACAAATGTTAGTTGTTTTTATATTTTGATGCTCAACTGAATTAAAAAGGACATATAAAATTTTAAATTAAGGAAGCTATTTTGCAGGCAATATTTTCTTGTGCTGATTTGTATAGGATATTATTTTGAAGGATAATTTGATCGAATATTTTTTTATTAGAAATCAGTAAGTATTTGTATAAGAAAATAATTTATCATTAAATTTGAGATGCGTTGATAAAAATAATTTCAATTCAGATATCAGCTGAAAAATGGGGAAAAAATGTAACACAAAATTGAATGCTTCATGCATTTTGTTTGCTTTATATTCTTCTAATTCCTTTTTTTACCATCTTGGCTAAAAACCCTGAGAGATCAGTTCAATTAGTTATTTTAGAATAAAATAATACTAATTATTTCCTAAATTTATGTTGAATTAGAAAATTTAGATAGGCAATTTCATTGGTGATATTTGTATCCTTTTCACAGAGTCTCAGAGAGTTTACTAGCAGGTAATTAAGATTTAATTCTCTTGAACAAAGCGGCTTCTATTTGGCTTTTCAGGGACTATAATTGAGCCAAAAAAGAGAAGGTGGCCCTTAATTGACTCATTCTTTGTGATACAAATGGAGTCATTTTCGAAATGGATGAGTCTAATGACTCAGTGACAACGCTGTGTATCATCACACATCTTATCATTAAATAGATTAACTTTGGATGTCATTTAATGAGTAAAAATGAATACATGTTATAAAATACAGTGTATAAAATTATATAGGTCAGTATAAATATATCTGTATACTCATATGGACTAAAATAACCTGAAGTCCATTAAATGTTAACTTAAATAACGTTTTTTAATATTGGTATAGTATAATACTTTTATTTCAACCTTTTATTTCAATTAGTTCTTGCTCGTATATATCATTGCATTCATATAATATACATATGTTCGATATTGAAATCGGTAGTTTAATTATAGAGCTATTAAAATTCCTCATACATAAATTATATTGCCAGTATAGTTTGATATTACAAATGATATTCATCATCAAAATAATTTTAGTTTAATTCTCAACCGTAAATAAATTTTATGATAGATCTTTTCGTAACTGGAAAATCACAAATAATAATTCAATTTATTTTTGCGGGTTTGGTAGTCGAATTCAAACTGGAATTGAAATTCCACCTAAATAAACGAAAAGCATTTTACGATATCGTGGAGAATTGAACCAAAGAAAGAGTTCAAGGAGATCAAAATTCAATCACTTGGAGGAGATCAGAATACACCTTATTAAATTATTTGATATCAATAAGATGAATATTATAAGTAATTCAAAGATATATTGAGTCTACCAAGGAAATCCTTTGATCAAAGAACTGAGTCAATATAATCATCTGGACATTGCAATTGGATAGGCTTCTCATGGTCTGTGTGCAGTCACGGCCTATATGTCCAATCGACCAAACTCGGTCACAGAGAGGAGGATTAGTAATATTGCACTGGGAAAGAAGACTGAGTTCAAGTGACTATACAGTGAACCCACAAAAATCTACTCAATGCATAGAGTTATGATATACACTAGAGAGGTAGTGTTGGTTGCAGAGATTGCAGGACGGTGAGAATGTAGGTGTAAATCATTATATTGTTTCAGTTTTATCATTACTCTATGGAACTGACGCCAAATTGTCAGTCACGTGACCCCAAAATAAGGAATTAGTAGTCCTGCAAGATGCGATATTATTTTGACCACTGGCTCAACATTTGCTTAGAATCGGTGTATTCATCATTCAATGATAACATCCGTAATACATTGGAACAATAGATACGTATAGATTAATTAATGAATTATACATAATACATATATTCAATGGCAGAGGATACATTTTTGGACACAAGGTATTATTATCAGGTCATTTTGCTAGTTACCTTTTGCCCCGGTTCATATGCCAGGATGAACTGAGAAATGAATTTTTATCACTGAGAGGGGCCGGTACTGTGTGAATGTGCCCGATGATTTTAAAGTAACTAACGATATATTTTTTGTACTGAGAGGAGCCAGGCCGGAGACATCATGGACAGATCACTGACATATGTGAAGAAGCCTTTATCAAGTCACCTTTACCCACACGACGTCAAAGTAACATGACTTCTAGGCAAAATGACCTTATAGCACAGGTAATGTAGAATGATAAGTTTTGAACTATTGCACCTGACGAAAATATTACTTTCATTTAATTTCTATATCAGGGAAAATAGTACTGAATAGGAAAAGATTTTTCTATTAATATATTGGTTATGTCATCAGATGTGGAACGAAAAACTGAACCATATTCTATTTAGTGGACTATAACAGTGACCTGTCATCTTCTACAATAGTCATTTTTAACATTCCTTTTGTTTAATAGTCAAAATATAACATTCCCCCATTCTATTTCAGTATCTGCAACTATGTGGCAAATACATACATATACACAATACACATTTATAATCATCACATTATCATAACTAACTATCGGCATATCATTATTATAATATGTGTACATTTAACAGAGAAAGTCAGAATGTCGTAGGAGTTAGGTTTATTATTATATGCAGTCTGAACAGTATTGAATATATTCAATATGCCTCAGTGGCATATTTAGATATTGAAATAGAATTGTCTTAATGAAACTGAGTGAACGGAGATGTATTTAAAACAAATACGTAATTGTTATAAAAGAAAACATGTAACATGTGAGTTTGTGATCGATTAAATGACAGAAAGTTAGTGTGATTAATTATAAATTAAATGGGTATATAATGGGTATAAACATATAATTTAAATAATTACCAAGGCAGTAGAAGTACAAGATTATAATTAACAGTACGACTTTAAGCCTGCACTAACACTGTACTCAATTGCATGTACATATAAAACACAGAGTAGATTGGGCTGATTGTCTCTACTCACATCGAATGTTGAGGTCTATCTCCTCGGAATCCACATAAGCCACTGAATTCGAAGCACCGCAAGAATAGCTTCCGGACTGCCTGCGGGACACGGTCTGGAGCACCAAAGAAGACTCCGTGATGAGGACTCCTTTGTGGATGTTCTCCTTCATCACTGTCCCCTGAAAATATTCATTGGAAACGTAAGTCACACAAAGAAGGACACTCCATTTTAAAATTAAGCTTGCTATATAATTATGCAGTAGTTCGTATCTTTAATGCAAGGTTTTATATTATTCATAATTATTCTTGCAAATCATTCTAGCGAATAAATGTTTTTCACTAGAATTTGCAAGAATGATAATAAATAAATAATATTAAAATCTTGTATTAAAGATGGGGACCACTACATAAAAATATTTCTATTTATAGCAAGCTTATTTGATTATAAAATCGAGTGTATATTTTTTGTGGAAGAAAATGAAAAGTTGTGTGCGATAATTAAATAATTAGTTATAATTATTAATAACCATAGTTATTTTATCTGTACATGGTATATAATACTACATATGTATATGCAATATTTCAAAGCTTATTAGATGTTAAGCCATTGAATGGAAAAAACATAGTTTCCATTCCCACATATTTACAGTGTGATTCTTATCCATCTGACCATTTTCAAATTTGGTAATAACATAATAACTAATAAACCTATATAAAGTATTGAGACAAAATTCATTGTGAAGAGAACATTTTAAAGTTTTCTCTTCAGTAAGCTATTAAATGATATCTTCTGAATGACTGTCACCATTTCCCAGACAATGTCTCACTCTTTTTACAGTCTGTTTCGTAAGGTTTTTCCTATCACCTCTAAAATTGTAAGTGCAAGAGTTGGAGATTCCTCATTGATGTTTTTCACTTCCTGTATGTTTTCGGCTTTGTAACGTACACGCATGAATTCAAGATGTCCTCAAAGAAAAAAAATCATTTGGTGTTAGATCAGAAATACGTCCAAAACGAGAGATTTTAACACTTTCAAAATATCTTCCAAAAAGAAGAGTTTTCCCGATTGTGTGGGCCGTTACTCCTTTCTGTTGTCACAATAATTCAAATCCTAACTCTCCAATGGTTGACAGAAGAAATTCTCAAATCAAAATTTAGATATAGTTACAAATCACAGAGGAAGTTATATTCAAGATCATTATTGAAATAATAAAAGCAAAGTGAAGGAAAACTAATAGTGAGGGTAATTTCATTTTATTTTTTGGTTCCTCGAATCTTTCAAAAAATTTGGGATAACTTAAATTACATGTGAATGTTACACAAACAAAGTACATATAAAACTGAAGAAAATTATTTTTAACTTATACTTCAGTCCAAAATCCAATGAATTTATCTCAATAATCTATGATTATCAACTTTCATTTGATTAACAAAATAAAAAAGTCAATTATATATGAATCATCCTGTATAAGCAAAGCCTATAATACATAATACTATACATATCATATACTCTATAATTCTATCGTCTTATTTTTACTGTGTACGGTCTAATAGTATTTCCTAGGAGCGAGACTTTATCACATAATACACAATAAATCTTGACCAGTTCGGGGGGCTATATCCCATATAAGTTTTGTATTTCAAAGACGTGAATTTATTATTCGATTGTAGGGTAAGTTATTGACCCCTGGATAGCAGTAGATCGCCACCTGCATTGTGTGAGGCAAACAAAACTGCACCTCAGAGAATTGGAAGCAGCTGCATAACGGCCAAAGAAAACAATCAAAGTAAAGAGTATATTGCAACCTTTCAAAGATTCAATTTACAAATTTTAATGTCCACTAGCTGTAGTTATTTTCACTCGAGTCTTCCAAAGGTTAACATATATATTATTAATTCTTTTGTATCTACTCAATTGTCTACTGCAGTTGGTAAAACGTCAACTTTACTTACTGAAAAACTACTCCAGTTGCTCAAAGAATCACTTTGCTTATTTGAAATTCCACTGCAGTCATTTAAAGATTTACTTGATGCATTTGAAGGTATAATATTTGACTAGGTATTTCCTTCTGACTAGGTACTTCCTTTTGACTAGGTATTTCCTCTTGACTAGGTTTTTCCTTTTGACTAGGTATTTCCTTTTGACTAGGTATTTCCTTTTGACTAGGTATTTCCTTTTGACTAGGTACTTCCTTTCGACTAGGTATTTCCTCTTGACTAGGTTTTTCCTTTTGACTGGGTATTTCCTTTTGACTAGGTATTTCCTTTTGACTAGGTATTTCCTTTTGACTAGGTACTTCCTTTTGACTTGGTATTTCCTCTTGACTAGGTTTTTCCTTTTGACTGGGTATTTCCTTTTGACTAGGTATTTCCTTTTGACTAGGTATTTCCTTTTGACTAGGTATCACCCTCTAAAGAACCATTCCTCTTCTACCACTCCTACAGATGTAGTTTTGTTTTTGTAGGATGTATATGCATGATGTGATCTGAGAGTTTGTTATCCATCTCTGTGCGCAATTTGCATGTTTATACCACTGGAAATATCGACCAAAATTACCATAAAGAGACAACTCGTGGAGATTGTTTTACATTCAATGATTTATTCCAATACATTTCCAATAACTATATGAAGCGAGTAAACAATTTGTTCGAAACAGAATGCTGTTGTGAAGATCTGAATTCGACAGCTTCAAATGATGTTTTTTTTATGATAATTATTTCTATGGATATCGGCCAATTGCATAAGTTATCTATGTGAGTTGTTAATAATTATTTTATTGATGGAAGGCAATAGTTTGTGCTTTCATCTCTAGATTTGAATAATTGGGTAGAAAAAGATTGAAAATTTCTTTCTGTGCTGTTAATTTTAAAATCTTTTTGAATACCCATATAAACTTTTTACAACCATTGTCATGAATTCTAAATTGATATACTCTGTATCGTCATTATTCAATTAATAACTTTAGATAAAACTGAGGACATGATTAAGTATGAGAATAAATGATCAGTTCAAATCAAACATTGATGGTATTTCTCGATAACTACTCGAGTGTGGCGAGTTGAGTAACTTGAGTTACAGATTTTTATAGTATTATAGAGTAGCTTCTTTGATTCAGATCTAATCATTTTATGTCACCAAATATGTCAAAAGTAATCAGGTGAGGTTTCGCGCGCTCAAGTCATACGGTAGATTCACAAAACGCCTGCAAAAACTTTTATATAGACACCGAAGGGTCAAAGTCATCATTCAGTTCTCCTTCGGTAATGTTAGCAACATCGGAAAATCGACGATCCGTATCGTCTCCAATATCGGTAAAATGGTACGAGTTACACGACAAAAAGATGATATCTCATTGAGAAATTTGACTGCAGTACACAAAAGAGCGAGAATTATGAGGATAGTTTGTGCCTTTGATGAAATGGTAAGTGTATGCTATTGATTAGATGGATCTGCTTCACGACTGAGAACAGCAAATAAAGAGGATAATGAGTGTATGTAGTTTACGCTCTTTGATTAAATTATAAGGATGAGGATATTTACTGAAAAAAAGATTGGCTATATATTAAATTCTCATCTTCAAGCCCTTTTATAAAATCTATCTTTTGTATCTTATGAAATAAACGGAATCTGCTTTACTACAGAGGAGAGTATCTCTGACTTCAAATATAGATACAAATGACTTAACACTAATATCAATTAAAGTAGTGACAAATAAGTTCATCATATATGTAAAGTAGATACTCTGCTACTTCTACACAAGGAATGTGATGAAAAACTAAATTGACAGCTGAATAAGGATACTCGCACATGAAAGAGGAATATGAAGAGTTTGATGTTGTACTGCTTACAAGAGTTAAAAATTATGAACTTTAAATTAGTTTAGCAATACAATATAGCAATTGCGATGCTTTTAATCTATAGTGTAGCATTGACCCATTCCAAGCGGCAGTAGGTGAATGGAAGTCGTCGACAAAAATAAAAATCGTCTATATATAGTCACCGCTGCTATTGCCTGTCTTCAATTTTAACTACACTATTTAATTACCCCGCTAAATCATGGAGTCAGAGAATCGTCTATATATAGACTTGCCGCTTGTTGGTTATACAAAGAGTCTATATATAGACTGTGCCGCTTGTTGGTGGAGTGACATATGAGTTTTGAATACATAATTTTTTTGTGTACTAAAGATATAAAAAAGTGAGCATTTTTAAGTTGCATAAATTGAATTAATTACTTTTATTCGTAAATATGAATATATTTATGAAATAGATTATCAAAAAAAAAAATTATTCAAAAATAGTTATCCTATATTTCACTTTTACTGTGTTTTTCGAGTATTTATTTCATTGTTGGATGGACGATGTACTCAACAGTCAACACTCAACATATTTACATCTTTCCATTTCAAATGCATCATCTTTCCTTAGAACTGACATACAGTTTGTCCTTTACTCCCCTCCCCCTACCCTCTTTAACACTTCTTCAAGTACTGATCTATAGGGTGCATTATTGCACAATAACTGGTAATTATGTGTTTACACGTTAATACTTGTCATATTTCTAAACACCGTCTACATAATGACCCTGCCGCTTGACTGTTAGTCTGTTACAGCAAAAAAAAAATAGCGACTATATATAGACGCTCCGCTAAATAAGACCAATTTTCGGAGCGTCTATATATAGTTAGGCCGCTTGGAATGGGTTAAATCGATGTAAGAAGTTGATAAGCAATATGGAATTCATAATACAAGATTGAATAAGATATATAGTATATATATTATACAAAAAATGTAATGTAGGTAGATGTAAAGAAATAAATTTCTTCAAGATGTTTTGTATACACAAATACACAATAGCCTAGAGAGATAAGTTTAAGCTTCAATTACACGAGATAACTAACATCACTTTCTCTCTATCGAAGCAAGTATGTATTTGAATTAAACTTAATTAAGTGAGTAATTAGCTTCTGCATTGCCACTTTCGCCCTCTCTCAAGTTTAATCATCACTTTTACGAAGAGGAAAGTGTTAGTACGTGAATGAGTTGAAATATACTTAATGTAACTCTGAGATGATCTGGGGTGAGTCTATGTATTCCAATGGTACTGTTTGTTTGTACTTTATAGTAATTATGACTGTTAATATTGAATGTGTCGCAAGTGAGGTATTCTTAATGTAACTCTAAGGCCCATACTTTGCAAGCAGTTAAATCGCCACGTTTTCACCACCCAGTTTACGCCTCATCAATTAATCATGGTTGAATGAATGGAAGGCGGTAGAAACGCTAACATAAACTGTAAATTTGCTATCCATTTATTTAACTGTGATTAATTGGAGAGGCGTTTACTGGGCAGGGAAAAGGCAGCGTTCTAACTGCTAGGATGATTTTTGGCCATGCTATATATTCTAATGGTACTGTTCGTTGATAAAAATGATTGTAAATATTGAATGTATACTCCATGTAGATACTTAAAATATGCTTACATATATTGAACAGAGAGCGCTTATTGATACATGTTCACAAAAAGAATCGTATAATTATTTCAAGAATTTTGTTCGAAAAATCGCAAAATATGTCTATTGATCGCATCAATGTTCATCTTATCCTGTTTATTTAATAGTCACTCAAAACAGTACACTACTGATAAGAATCGAGCTGTTTTGCTGGTAGAAGGAATTCAAAGGTTCACGCTCAAGATATCTGTGAATTTTCATATTGGTCTGTTTGTTCTTTTAAGCTGAATCTAATCCCTATAGCAGGAAAGGAAGTAATCCTTATTTTCAATTCGTTCCAGACCCACGAATCTTTAATCAGTCGATGAAATTTAAGGTTTCTTGTGATTTAAAATAAGACGGAAAATTGTCGTCGAAGTAGATTTCTTTAGATTAAAGAAGATCGTCTAAAATTCTAAATCAACATAAAACAAATTAATCGAATGTTGTAAATTGACGATAAGCTAATGATTCTAAATTTTCACTATATATTAGAAAGCACTTCACTGTAATTTTTTCATAACCTTAGGGCTGCATTTTTTGCTTTCGATAGAAGTATTTTCTGATCTATCCAGCCTCTGAAATATTTGTGTTCAATGTTGAGGAGCAGCTTGTTTTTGAATGTACTGCCATGTAAACACGATATTTATCGTGTTTGGCTGTTTCGAAACATGTGATGGAGACATTAGAAATGAATCTTTTGGTTCGGTTAATAGACAGAAAACTTATGAGAATGTTTGGATTGTTGTTATCAATATATGACTATTATTAAATATGAACTGTGCAATATTCGTTAACACTAAAAGGGAAATGTGAAGGAACTGTCTATCAATTTTTAATGTCATTTTCACATTTCAATGAATCATATCGACTATAAATAGATGTTGAATGAATTTTCTTCACCATAAAAGTTCATACCCAGTGGAATATTATTTGTATATTATTGTAGAAACGAGTTACATTGGTGTTATTGACTGTCCTTATGAAATAAAAGTATTTTTCGCCAATTTACACTATTTTATAACATTATCAAATTAACTTCACAGTATTTATAAATATCTGAGTGTTTAAAATCATACATTGCAAAGAAAAACTTAATTTAATAGTAAGGGTCAAATGTGATTACAGACCTTAGAGTAAGTTACGAATTATCGGTCAGTTTCACATCTTCGGTAATATAAGAAAAAACTATGTAGTAATTTGTTATTTAACTTTTATATCGTATTTTCTTACATGACCTAGGATGTGAAACTTACCGATAATTCGTAACTTACCCTAATTCAAAGTTGTTTAAAATATTTACATTACTTACGCTGTGTTTCCAGTAAATTCTTCCGTTGGTGGGCGGGTTGGCTTTGACGCTACACTCGAAATAAACATCGTCCCCTTCTTGCACCCTGGTGAGGTCCAGATTACGCCCCGGGGTGAAGGTGACCACTGGGGGATCTGGGGAGAGAATGGGCCACTGAGTTATTATTTGAGGTTGGATGGAGGTATTGTTTAATTTGTGAAATATTTTAAAAGATGATTGTAATAATATGGCAGAAAATTAAATTTATATCTCAATAATATACAGTTATTTATATTTGTCTCATTCATGTTTTTTATTTTTTTTCCCTTTTAAAAGATGATTAAAATAATATGACAGAAAATTAATTAATATCTGAATAATGTATGATCAATTTATGATGATAATTTTTATCTAAAATTTGTCGAAAATATATACATAGGCTTTACTTCAATTCAGTTGCACTTCTCACTCTAACAATAAAATTGTTGAAATATAATTGGCATACATATAAGTATGCTTCTATTACAAGAATAAATTGCTATTGATAAATATAGTTCTAAATATTACTGCATGGCATACACTTTCAATATGAAGTAGAGAAAACAAGAAATTCAATCTAAAAATTATAGTTAAAAGTAAATACTAAAATAGTAATACTTATTATTCCTCACTATAGCGTAAAAAATTAAAATAAAATTAAAATAATATTTTATGATAAATATTTATTTCCTACTCTTAAACTTTGATTGAAAAATGTCCAGATTTTTCGAATTTTTATTGCAAAATAGGCTGAATTTCGATTGAAAAGTATATGTAAGTTGATTTAATTTGTTGTACTCAGACCGGTAACTCAATCAGGTAGGTATATCTTTTTAGATCCTACAAATCACTGATAGAAAAATGACTGTTTGTATTTTAAGATTGTAGATATAATTTATATTTTTATTACCAAAAGTCCAAATTAAATAAACAAAAAATTGAATTCAGTGTGAAGAACATGTAAATGTTTTGAGAAATATGGTAAATGGTGTAGGAGAAAAAGGTTGAATTTGTTGTCAAAAGTTCAGTTGGCTGCAGATGATTTGCATTGTAAATGTCGCATAAGAAATAGGAGATTGGTGTTCATCCCGTGTGTCCTTTAACGAGAAGCACTCAGTCCCATAGGATCTAACGTCGAGTCCACTGAATATTCATCGTATGTTTTCGGATGAAAGATGCGCTAAAACTGCATATTTTTATCTGTCGCTCACACCAAAACTGCAGCTTGCTGTGCCCTTTTTGTTGCTACTCCTGATTGGATTTTAGAGCTGTTGTTCTTCTGTTTTAGAGTTTAGAGAGCTTAAAGGTAGCTCATGTGAGACAGTCTCATTTTAATCAACATTTCGATTGAGTCGGTAGGCAGAGATTTGAACTTGCTGATAATATTCAAATATTTTATCTTCAAAGTTAATATAATTCATCCATGAATAAGCAAAATGTTTTGGCCTAAAATGGAGTAAAAAGTGAACGATAAGGGTAGACTATATCAGTTCCTAATTTTTAATTTAAAGTGAAATCAATGTTCATAGATAGCAATTGGGGAGCTAGATAGGCTTTACTTCAATTCAGAAAAAAGTACCAATTGGGATTTATGTGTTCTATCGCTATTACAAAATTATGTAAATCTAAATAAGTAAACAGTATAAACAATTAATAATATTGTTTCTGTAAAATATTACACATATCTCTTCTTAAGCCAACACATGTTATACATCAGTTTAGTAGTATACAAGCATATTGTAGACCTATCAATTAACTTAATATCCACTCCATAGATATATTCTTGTTTATCAGAATTTGTTTAAAATGAGCGTTAAAGTTTTTTTGCTTTCTTTTCAATCAGTTTAATTAATTATTAATATTGTTTCTGTGAAGTATATTGCTCGTATCTCTTCCTAACGTAGCATATCAGTTTAGTAGTTTCCAAGCATACTGTAGAGTGAAGAAACACCAATTTACTTAATAAATACCCAATATATCAAATTCTTCTAACACTCACAATGCACATTAAGAGTAGTCTCAGCAAGCAGTGGTTCAGAGTCAACTAAGGAAGGATTGGAACTGCGACAACTGAGTTTCCGGCCATTGTCCGAAGCCTTGGCATTGATACGGAGTAGAGCTCGGGATTCGTTTCCCTCGGCCCAAACCTGCAGGATTGAAAGAATTTCATTCGAGAGGAGAAAAAGCCTAAGAGTTTTCCGTTATTGTTAATCTTGAGAGATATTGTTATTAATTGTTAATCCTGAGAGATATTGTTATTGTTAATCTCGAGAGATATTGTTATTGTTAATCTCGAGAGATATTGTTATTGTTAATCTTGAGAGATATTGGTATTAATTGTTAATCTTGAGAGATATTGTTATTAATTGTTAATCTTGAGAGATATTGTTATTAATTGTTAATCTTGAGAGATATTGTTATTGTTAATCTTGAGAGATATTGTTATTGTTAATCTTGAGAGATATTGTTATTAATTGTTAATCTTGAGAGATATTGTTATTAATTGTTAATCTTGAGAGATATTGTTATTAATTGTTAATCTCGAGAGATATTGTTATTAATTGTTAATCTTGAGAGATATTGTTATTAATTGTTAAACTTGAGAGACATTGTTATTATTTCTCTTCATTTTCAATTGGCTCAATTGTACAGAATTTAAACATAAGAATTGGCAGCATATTAATTAAATACAATATCTTATTCAATTATCAATTTAATTGATTTACTTTTCAATTTCTGTAGAATTTTAATTATTTATGTAAATACAATCATGTTCTTCACTTGATCATTTGTGTTATTTCTTATGAAACAATATATTATAAAATAAAATTTACTATTCATATTCATCAATTCACATTTATTTGAGAACTCTATTTTGTGTTTATAAAGTAATAGAGCATCGATAGGTATTATATAAATAGATGTTAAGAAATAAGAAGTTATGATAGAAATATATTCTTATATATAAACATCTAATATACAATTAAATAGAGCACATGGTAAAATATTTTTCATTACAGTATTGTTCTTAGTTCCAGATTTAAGTTTTGATAATAGTTTTCAAAACTAACAGTTGGATAAATGATGACTCACCATATTATTGGGTGTGGCCATAACCGTTCCATTGGACCACCAAGAGATCAGTGCTGGGGGCCGTGATCCCCACGAGGAGCACGTCACATCCACAGTCCTATCAGCGACTGCAAACTTCTGAGAAGTGCTAATACTAATTCCCAGAGGTGCAACTGTTTCGGAACAGAAATTTAGACATTATTCTATATAAAAAAACAACACTAAGGAGGCAGGTCCACAGAGAAAAAATGGCAGAGCCACCAAAGATTATGTGTGGGAGTTCATTTAATCATTTTTTGGATGAATATAGTTTTCAACTTGCGTTGTCACTGTATTCTTGCCGTAATATGATTGATGTTAATACACAATCTTACTTAAGCAACATTTTGTAAAATAATACTGTTTTCAGATTTAACAAATGTTTAATTTTTTTTTTTTTTTAAATCAATATATTAATAAATGACTAAATAATAAAAGAGTGCATATTTCAAACAAGGAAGTTGATAGAAGTGATGAACATTTGAGTTGAAAGCCTCTGGACTGGGAGTCGGTAAAGTTAGACTGCATTAATCTTTAACTTTGTTTTGGCTATTTGCTAGAAATGTCAGTTTTTGTTTCCTCTGACTTCATCCCGAGAAAGTTTAGAAGTAAAAAACTCAAGTAATTACCGTAAGACTGTTTTTACTGAATTCCACTCGAACACCAATTCATTAAAACCTACATACTGAGAAAGACAGGAATTCGTTCATTCTTCATCTTAAAAATATTCCAACAAGTTAACATAGATTCAGGATTCATTTGAATGGAATATTTTAAATAATTAAGCCATCGTGAATTTATCATTTAATCCTGCAATTTGTAATGTCTCTACAGTCAATTCATAGGTAGGTACTGTGGCGTTTATATTACTAACAAATGATTTATTCAGACGTAAGACAATCACTCACGATTCATATCCAAAGTTGCAGACGCTTTGACGGTAGGGAGAGTTCTGCTGTTTTTTGCAACGCACTCCACTCGTGTCTTCAGAAGTTCTCTACTAACGTTATAAATGGTGAAAGAACGCCTGGTTAGCAGCTCTGATTTCACCGGAACTGCCATGGCTCTTCCATTTGATTCGTAATCAAAAGCACTTTTGGCATCGCTCATTTCAGAGCTTTTCTCTGACCGCGTCTTGACTTTTTTACCCTCAAGATCATTTTCAATCTCGGCAAATATGTTTTCAGCAACTTCCCGACTAATTTCCTTCTCGAGATTGTATCCTCTGTCGTCTTTTCTTGAAGGAATTACCGTATGTGGTCGAGAGAAGGATATGTTAACCGTGGCTCCGAGTTTCAGGGTTCGAGACGAGATTTGGTTAGATGTTTCGTCAGGCAGCATTTCGCCGTCTATGAGCCATCTAATGGAGGGTCGTGGATGTCCTGAAGTAAGACGTTGAATTGAATTACTGAATAAAAGGAATCATTTTCTATTTCAAACAAAATTTGGTAATACTAAAAGTAATATTATTTCATGTATAATAGTAGTGAGAAAATCAGGCCCATAAATTCATTGCGTTTTCCAAATAATATTTTTTTTTTAAATTAATGTTTAGTGGCGAAGTAGTAAATAATATTGTTATGCATAACTGGTATATGTGAAAGTAATAATACTTTACAAATCAATAAAAATACAAAAACTATAACATTTGCATTCTGTTCAACATTCACGTCTTATACTAATATAGATTATAAGATGAAATAGGGAAATAATGACACCCATGGAAATTCTTTCAAGTGAATCCTTCTCTGTTGAAATTGTTTATCACTCGCCAGTTCTGTGACACGAAGATCTTATAAAGGCGCGATATATAACATCAGATGTCGCCTCTAAAAAGGATCAAAATGACTTAAGGTGGGAACTACAGATGCTCAGAGAATGGCTCAATAAAGAGTCGGTAAAATCTTCATCTCATGAAACTTCTGAAGCTTATATTGCTTCTAAGGGATCCTCGTAGCATGAAGGAAGAGAATGGAGAGGCGCTTCGGGAAGAAAATTAAATTTCCACCTCGTTGAGGAAAGCTACAGGCTTGTACTTTTAAACAAGAGATGTCTGTCTCTCTGCAATAATCTTTATTAAAGTGGACAATAAGTGAAATTGGAAAATGTTAAATTGAAATATACGACAGTTTATTACCTATTTTTTATGATATATATATAGAATTGATTCCATCTCATGTTTTATTTTAGGTCTGCTTCAATATGATAAGTTCTTTAGTTACAATTCTCTATATGGTCTTAAATAAAATAAAGTTTACATAATTTGCTATACTCACAATAGATTATTATTGGTGAGATTTTATAATAAAAAATATACAATTTAAAAAAAAAAAAATTCTTACTCCTCAGCATAGTTTGTGATAAAAATGAATATTCTAAATATAGAGGCTGCATTAGCTTCTTCTGGTTAGGTCATAATAATGAAGCCTATAGTTTTTTTATGAAACCTCCTAAAGTTGATCAAAGGGTTTTCTTCTTCGAACTCAGAAAATATAAGTGGAGCCTCTCGAGTTTTTCAATTTCCGCTGATTAAATTTCCGTTAAGTTCACGTGAGCTTTAAATACGGGGCGAAGACATGAATTTTATTGGAATTAAACTAAATGATCGAATGATTAATGATGTGAAGATATGAATTGTTCTAAAGTATTCTAAAGAAGATTTACGAAATTATTATCTATTAAATAATCATTATTTATTAGTTAGTGAGGTTGATTATGGCAGTAAATTATATTGAAACAAATTAAATGATAATTAATATTTGATTAAAAATACTGATATTCACTTTTATTATTAATAAACAATGTATTCAGTTGTCATTAGGATGTACAAAAATATTTTATATGTAGCGGAAAGAAATGGCCAACATGTCGCAAGGTAAAAGCAAATACTCTTATTGCATAACTTTCTCGTTTGTTTTACGATAAAAGAATAACTTATCACTCTGTTTCGAGACAATACATTCTTTCTACATCAAGAATTTGATGTGTTACAAACGCATTTAGCTCTGTGTAAAAATGCGTGTATTCCCGCATCGCCATTTGATGATGGGGTAATATATCGCACTATACGAGTCACTCTCTTCGCCGTTACCTCATATTTGGCAGCAGTTTGGGCACAAAAGAAGTCTTCCCTCCACGAAACTTTAGGACACAGCACACGAAATTGACTTTTTTGGCTTTGTAGGCATATCTACCTAGGCTAGTACTTTTGACCAAAGAGGCAGGCACTGTAGAGCCTATGCAGGTAACTGTCAAAGTTTAAATTGGATAGACAGATGAATGCACCTCAGACAGTTGGGTCTCATCTTCTGCATTCTGACTTCCAATGAGAATATGATTTCTCTACAGGTATTCTGTTCCACTCTTGACAAACTAATATCCGAGATGGGACACCAGTTTTATAATTGCGACATTCGGCGGATCGTCTCTGGTGGGTACCGTTTACCGGATAATATATTTTGAAAGTAATAGTGAAAGAAAAATAATTTAAATGTTAATGGGTATAAATAATTTTCTATGTCTTAACTATATTCATATCGTAATGAGTTTTTTAACCTTGTATTTTATTTAAAAGATTTCAAAACCTTTAAATTTTTTATACTATACTGTTTTTATTATAAGGTATAATTAGGATGTCTATTTTCTTCAATTAATAAATTCGTATGCATCTACAATACACACAAAAATACAATACAAAATAAAGAAAAAAAAATCATTTATACTAAATAATTCCATCAACTGGTGGTTCAGTGTGGAGGTGTGAGTCACACACTCTGCTATCAAGTGTCCACTAGATTCACTAGGCTTTCATTTCAATTGTTTTTGCTCATTTATTGTGACAATTATTCTTAAAATGACGCAACAGAAGAAACTTTCGGTAGAAGATGAAGAAAAGACGCTAAAGGAAACTGCGACAAATTTCCCAGACTTACGGTAATTGAAAGCAAAAGTTTAGGACGAAGATTTTTTGTAGACAGTAAAGTCTGTAATAAGACAAATACACACAAACTCTATTTACGATTTAACTTTCTGTGTGTGGTGAGTGAATTTATTATGTGTTTGTATAATGCAGAGCTACGGGAAGATATGAATTATCGGTCGCTTTCACATCTTCGGTCATATAAGAAGAAAAGATATGATAAATTATTATATAATTTCATATTTTAGTTGGTATCCATGATACCTGCAGGTATCATGGATAGGTCTCATCGATATCAATAATTACTAAAATTAAAATAACGTGTAGCAGGTATCATTGATACCAATTAAAGTAAAATTTAAATAATTATTATTATATCGTTCTTTCTTATATGACCGAAGATGTGAAACCGATCGATTACTCCTAACTTACCCTAAAGCCTTTCGATCCCTTCTCACCTCCTTTAACGATGCAGACTACAGTCAGGTTGTCCCTCTCCCTCACTGGACCCAATACGCCCCTCACTTTGGTGTCTGAGTCATCTTGGTGCAGGGACACAGACTCCGGAGGCACTGTCATAAAATATATCGATAAGAATCGAAATAATCAATTTCCTACTAAAAATCTTTGATGGTATGTGAAGAAAGAAAAGAAAATACAAAGTAAAGAAAAACTTTTTATAAATTAGAAATATATTTGAAAATCTGTGCTTCCCTTTATATAACTGTATTAAATTTCTATAAAATTGAACAGTTCATCCTTTTGAGGTACAAACACGAAAACAAAGAATAAACGATTGAATTTCAATCAGATTTGACGTGATTTTAAGCAGATTTGATGTAATTTTCTAATGCACTTTTAAACAGGTTTTAAGCAACAAGTTTCAAATTATAGGTACTGTTAATTTTTTTAGCTGTAATATTATAATTCTGCTATATTGTAATCCAAAGAATACATTAACAATAATCCTCTAACAACTAATAACAGCTGCTGGCTGACCAAAGGAAAAATTACTTCATAACACATCAAACTTCCTTAAATTAGGTGCAGCAACAACTAAATAAATCACGTATAGATGATATAGATTGCTATATATATTGCTACAAAGTTTGGCTCTGCTGCAATCTATAAGTTAGGTATTTACCTACATGTACTTCACCATTAAATATTTACCAATGCTTGCTATTATGCCATTATAAAATTCGTTGCTTCTGCCTGTTCATTATGGCCGGTTTCTATATATATATATTAGTTAAGACTTCATCATCAATAAACCTATTCATCATAATACTAGGTTCATTCCTTTATATAAAACACAAATAGATGAATAATAATAACGATATAATAATAGATTAATAATACCGATCAATAAATACAAGGTTCAATCTGAATACTGCTCTAATTAATACAGAACCAGTCTATTTTAGTCTAAGAAGTGATGCCAGAACCTATAGGAACGGATTAGCTTCTTATAGTCTCTCAACTGTCCTTTTTTACCTTAAAGTTAAAGAGGAGCTAGTAGGAAGGATCAAATTATAATATCGACAAATTTGAGAATCGGTCACCGAGGCCCCACCGCCTGGGAGTGAATCTCATCTTTTTACGTTTGGAATTATAATTAGAACTTAGGATCGTTTAGAGTTAACTGTTCTTTTTTTGATTTGCCGTTTCAAAATCAAAATTTTTTTGATTTTGTTTAAATGCAAAATTAATTATTATGCACTATAGAATTAATTTATCTATAGTGGACTCCTTTATAGTGAATGTTGAGTCCTCAATAAGAGAACTTCCCCGTATAGTCAACACATTTTTTTAGTCGAATCTAACTAGCCATCAGTTTTTAGAAAAATAATTACTATTTTATGGCAGACTAAAGGAAATTTGTTCACTATACGGGGTAGCTCTCTTACTCAGGACTCTACATTCACTGTAGAAGGATTCAACTATGGTTCACTCTAATAAATGATAATATAGAATACTTTTTAAAGTGGTACTAGTATATCTACTGTTATATTTAAAATACATAGCTTTCTTATTGTAATTGGAGACATCAATAGTTGGAAGACAGAAATTTTCGAAATTGATTTCAAATTGAGTCATGAAATCTCAGACTAGCATTCTGTTGGTAAGATAATTTAGTCGAAAGAAAGTGTCTCATTCAGATAAAACATTCAATAAACTTACCTTGTGTGCTGGATTACTTGATAGGAAAAGAGTGTTTTGTACCTACATACATATGTGTTTATATATGTTTGAGGCTATGTGAACTGTGAGTTCTGTTTAATTGATGTAATTAAATTTTTTTTTTTTTTTTTTTTAAATTATAAATTTAAATATAAATTTTTTATATTGATATTTATATTATATATATATATATATTTATATTTTTTTTATATAAATTTTTATTGAATTATAAATACCAATTTGAGATCAATTACAACGATCAAAGAATTCGAAACAAAGAACTAATGAAACAATTTTATACTGTTAAAGTAAATTGCAGCAATCAAAGAAGACATTTTGAGTTCAAACCGACATTTAAAGTTCAAAACACATATAGAGCACAATACGAGATTTAGTGCACATGACATATAGACTATAGGTTGCTGTAGTAGAACAATTGGTCATATTAAGACAATAACATACATATATAATAACCCTCATTTCATGCAGTTTCTACGATTACTGTTCCATATTTTATGTAACTTTTTCATTGAGATATACTAAGAGTTTATACGATTGCTGGCACTGCTTACGAACATATGCTACTAGTGGCAGTCATAAGGATTGGCCAATTATACTCATTAGGGTATAGGCCGTGTAGCTACTTTGTTATTGTCTGGAACTGTTGCTAATGACGAACAAACAGTCAAATTGCATACTTATCGTGCCTGCTCTTCAACTCGTCTCCTTTGAGACGTACCCAGACAGAAACCTACGGTGGGGACATTGATATAAACTTTTCTTTCGCCCGAAAAGTTATTTGAACTTATAAAAGTGCTTGAAATAATTTTTTTGTCAAATTTTGGCTAAGTGTTTATGTACTTTTTATTAATTGTTCTAAAATTAGTCATCATTTTTTTTAATGAAGAAAAAATCTTACTCAATCTTCTATGATCCTACCATAATTTCGTGTCATGGAACCTTCTTTAATGCAATCCATTATGAATCTGCTTATGTAGTGTTCAGTTGTAACTTTTTCGCTACTTTTTCGCTACGAGTTGTAACTTTTTCGCTACGAGAAGCAAGTAAATCTGAGTAATTTACTTGCTTCATTCAAAATGATACCTTTATGTATTTACTTTTAATTATTACATTTAATTTAGACATGTCAACTATTTCATTTGAATTATATCTAAAGTTATCAAATAGAAGTGTTAATGAAGTCATTCACTTCACCCAGGAAGGGTTGTGGAGAAAAATAGGAAGGGTTTGGGAAGTGGCTTCTCGAAAGCGTAATAATCCAATCAGATATTTACTGTCTTCTTATTCCCCAAAGGAGGGTCATGGCCGGCAATAAACGTTATATAAAATATTCCTATGAGAAACCGATTCCAGTATATTATCCTTATCTGACCCTTTGACCAGAATCATGAATTACTGAAGCAATCGATAGCAGCAAATGTGTTAAATATTTAAACAGGATGAAGGTCAATATACTGTTTTTGTAGAACTGTCTTTGATAAATGTACTTAATTTGTTCACTTTATTGAAGTGAAAGAAGTTTAATTACATGTAGTTACACTGAACAGAACTCAGTGTAGATTTTATAGATTTTATCAGAAGAATATAAGAGAATTTATACACATTGTACTTGAAATTGAAATAGTTTGCATGAAAAATAATATATAGATATATATAATGGATATAAAATTGTTTTGACAAATAATCAGTTGACTTTTATTTATTGAAAATGGAATATATATATATTTTTAAAGATAAGCTTGGATCTCTAAGGCTATTTCAACATGCAACATCAATTACTGTTTCTGTATAACTTTATGAGATAATCTCTACCTACCCACCACTAAATAGTGGTAGTCGGGTGAAAAATTCATTTTCCTGTATATCAAGTACAACCTTCTATTTTTTCCTTGCAGGAGTTGAGATGTAGGAAATGCAAATATAATTGAATAAAGTAGCAACAGTCGAATAAATTGAGCGTTGGTGATGGTTATTAACCAATCTGAGATTCGTATGTTACTGATTGAAATATTAATGTCGATGTTAGTACTCACAATCCGATTACTGTATTGTTAATTAAATCTTACCTGAGATGTAACCGTAATGCCATTTAAATAATAATTAATCTTACCTACGACAGTCAGATTAACCCTTGTGATCATGGTGGGTGCCTTCTGGAAATCAACTCTACATTTGTACACTCCAGCATCGTCAACTCGAAGGTGTTTGAGCAAGAGATGCGTGCCGGGCTGTCCGTTGTAGGAGCCATCCCTTCTACTGGACCTGGGATGGGCGTGGAAGGTTGCCCTGTTACCCAGGAGATCGGAGTCGTACCAATGTTTTCCTGTTGGAACTTCTCTGACATCATAACTGTTTGGAAGAAAAGATTGAGAGTTGTGTAATCATTCCCAAATGCGATGAAATAAATTTCGAACGTATAACAAATCCAGCATGTACAAAAATCAGGGAGTAAAAATTATACTTAAATATTTTATTAATTCTTTTCAAATGCGATGCTTGTATTTCTTTCATTAAAAAACAGATATCATGAAACCTACAATATATATTTAATTAGTATTGATATATAAAAAGATAACTACAAATCAAGTGAAAGTTAATCCAAGTGACAAGGAGAAAATATTAAAGGAATTCAATTTTTGAATTCTGATTATTCCCAAGATAGTTCAATCCTGACTTTCAAGTAAATAAAAGTGTTGCAGAATACACAATTTTAGAAAAAGGAGAGCAGTAGCTAAGTTGCGGTAATTTTTGTTTATGTTTACATTCGCTGTTAACGAACCAATTACATTTCCAATCAATGGACAGAGTAAAAATATTTGTGAGCACTCAATCTAAATCAATTTGCATGCCAAACACAAAGGCCATGATGCATGGCGACGCAAAGTCATCCACTTAACCCCCTTTGTACCTGTATATTGGTGTAGCAAGTCCTTGTTTGAACCAAAGCACCAGGTAAACAGAGTCCTCAGCTGAGACCGTCATGTTGCACGACAGCCGCGCTGATTTGCCTACTGTGGCCTCAACGGTGGCAGCCTCATCTGTTGGAGAACAGGCACTGAATGAGCGATGAAACTATCAATAATCTATAGTTTAATAAGACTATAAACTCTATACAACTAAGAAATACATATTAAAAGGAAAAACTGATAATTTGTGGCACTGTCATGGCTACGGGTCACAATAATACGAACATTTAAAAAAAATTATATTTATATTTTGGCTTTTGAGAGATAATTTTTTTTTTGTTAAATCACTAATATATGCATCCATAATAGGTATTTATAATACAATTCAACAACAGTTACTGCAATAATAATGATAAACCATGTGACATTTTTTTTATGTTCATTATAATAATTAGAAATAAAAGATATGGGTGACGATGGTGTCACAGAATATCACTTAGTAATTAAAAGTAACATTAATGCAGTGATAATTAATAGTATAATAGAGCAATCATGGAGAAGGTTTGGTTTCACTGATAAACTTCTCCCGTTTCGTGAAGAAGGATTTCATGAGATTAAATACTTGCCATATTTTCCAGGAAAAAAGAATCTTAGAAAAGTTTCCCTGCAAGACTTTTGTTATTAGGCACTCCATTTTTGTGCACAACTTGCAGCAAACATTTAATAAATATAAACATATGTAGGTAGAGTGTGGAGAAAGAATCTCTTTTTGAACTTCACAGCGGAGAGCTGACCAGAAATGAACAAAATACAACTATTGGTTGATAGGAATAATTAGTATTTTCTATCTGCTATTCTCCTTATAGTTATCTTCACTTTAAATTATTTTAAATAGTAAAGTGCAAACAGTGCGTAGTTATAAAGAAAGTTGAGCTTAGGGTAAGTTACGAATTATCGGTCAGTACTACATCTTCGGACATATAAGAAAAAACAATATCAAAATTGTTATTAGATAGCACTCGGTAATAAAAACAATTTTTATATTGTTTTCTCTTATATGTCCGAAGATGTAGTACTGACCGATAATTCGTAACTTACCCTAGTGTGCTATCTGTTATATGCAGGTATAAGAGTTCACACAGTTAAAGTTTAACTAGATAAATAATGTGTTTAGATAACTTAATTTGTATGTTATGTAAATCAATAAACATTTTTCAGGTCGATAATAAATCAATACAAAAAAATATATTATATATTATGATATAAACGAAATTTTTTGAACCCTTTTCGTATAAGTGACTCAGTTATTCACCTAATGCTCTATTGAGTTAAGTAATTTTACTTATTTATTTCAATTTTCAAAATGAACAGAAATATGAAAAAATAAGAAATTCAAAGGAAGATTGATAATTTATCTATTATTACAGTAACAGGATTGTATTGTAGTTATTAAGTAACTCTGACATTTTTGACTGGAAGGGTGAACTAGAACATTAAATTCACAAACTAGTGAGAGATTAAAGAATAACGAAGGACTGACGACAAAAAAAAAAGAATGTCTTTTTTACTCACATTTTCTTGCTGGTAGGAAGGAGTTCCTTTGGTTTGAAGAAGAAACGGAACCCTTTGCATTGGCACACCAAAATAAGAAAGAGTAGAAACATTTGAGAAGGATATGCATCCCTGGTACGCTGCATCTAGTCTCTAGAATACACTTTGCTTCGTCTTCCTCATGGCTGAGAACACTCTAATTAGTTGGTGTCTTTAACAACTTTTAGAAGAGGACTATTTTGCGGCTCTGAGCGACCCCTCCTGGGAAATCTCAGAGACAACTTGTTATGTTTTCCTTCTGCCAAAAGGTGGAATTTTCTGCTGCCGGATGAGTTAACGCCGGATGATTTAATGTTCAATATTTAGTTGTTAAAGTGAGCTGGAAGGAGACTGCTTCATTGTTGTATATCTAACTTTACTAACTAGACTTCTAAACTCTAATTACTAATAAAAAATTCACTTACAATGGATTAGTTTAGATAATTAGGTCATTAAAACCTGAAAAATAGAAGAAATACATATATATGATTTTATAAATATGAGCATAGTTAAAGTGGGGTAAAAACTGAAAGGCTTCATTATATAAACTTCATTTATCGTTCTGAAAGTTTGACACAACTTTACTGATACAATGTTCCCTCTCTGTAAAGGGCAGCATTGCATTAATATTCCTAAAGGTCACATGTATTCGTTTACTCTGAATAAAATAAGAAGTGCTCATTACGTTTGTATCGGAGGGTTCTGGCCATTGTACACCAAACTAGTTAACTGGAGGGGAATATTACAAGCGTACAGAAAATTACACTATCGCAAGAATGGCCTGTAAATGAGAGTGGTTCTTTTGTTTATTGTACAGCTACAAATTACTGAATATTATTCCCCCTATCCGTGTTGTAGTTTCCATTGTTCTAAAAGAATAAAGGCAACGTACACTTCTTACGCGTATTTTCATCATGATACATTATTGAAATGAGTATTGAAGAATAAGCACTAAAATTAATAAATTTCTTTAATAACTTTAAAAAAATTACGAATGTATTTTTCAAAGAAAAATAATTTTGTCATTATTCATTTATTTTATAGTTCTTAGTTATTAATGAACACTAAAGCAACCAAGCAGTCAATTTGACTGTTTTTAGTTCTCAAACATTTGCATCTCATAAATTGTTATTGGTAGATACTCTAATTTAATAATAGGTAATAAAATGAGACACTCATTGAATTGTTATTGGTATCTATGATACCTGCAGGAATCATTGATACTAATTAAAATAATCAGTTTAATAAGCGACTCATTATATTAACTAATAAAAAAATCAAGGAACTACCAATTATTATTTATGAGATACATACAAATGGTTAAAAAGTGAAAAACAGTCAAATTGACTGCTTAGTAGCTCTAGTGTTAATTACCAACTAATTAAGTACATTAGCACTAAGTGAAAGCACACGTTTTTTCAGAGTTTTCACTCGGGAAACAGATAGCCTTCCATCTTCAGGAGAGATAATTTCACAACATCCATTAGATTATGGACTGTGATGGTGTGTTGAGGCACTCAGCTGAACCTAATTACTCTGCTTTATTGGGCTTCTGCATAAGAAAGGCGGTGAGCAGAATCACTTAGATTACAATAAAGCTCATCTTATGGCACCATTACCGTAAACAGACTACATTGCGTGCCAAGCCATCTACTGGCCAGAGAAAATGGCTCCTACCAATCTATTTTGATGTGGTCTTCCTTTCCACCACTTGAGTTATTATGTAAACGAGTAATCAGGACAGAATGAAAATTGGTATTTGTAATGACTCTAACTTCTCTGAGATATGTATGTAAAGAGATACAAAGAATACATTTTGAACAATATATACATATTAAACAAGATTTCGATGTTTATTTTCAGATTTCACAAACGTTTTCGTGTAATATTTCACTTTTTGTTTGTTTCATATTTAAACGAATAAAAAAAGAAGAACCTGAATTGGTATAGTTTCAAATGAAATCCTGTCTGTAATACAACCTAAATAAGTGTTCTATTTCATTTACCACACAAAAAGAAAGCTAGCTGGCTCCAAGTTACTCCACTTCATAGCGTATTCAGGACATTACCATTTGGGTCCCCAAGCATGGCCACATATTACTTTCTGGTTACCTGACCCTCCTACTTACGTGTCTTATTATTCAGAGTCACACGGAGAAGAGAAACACAAGAAAATAATGGAGATTGGCTGCTAATTCAAATGCATGGTGATAATTAAAGGGGTTTTAAACAGTGAGGAATGAAGTGAGAAGAATTGTAATTAATATAAAGGACTGTAAGTAAGTAATAAAATACAGCAAATGGTGAAATAAGAGCGTTATTTCAGTTTTCATTATTTTGATCTCGGAAACATTTCTTCTTTAATGCCTAATTAAAATTATTATTCTAATAATAGCATTAACTATAGAGTATAGTTGTACATTGATGCAAGTGCTTTTTATAAAACTCAATTCAGATTAATTCACAAGGAATGATATATTAAAGAAACTTTAAATAAGTTCAATAAGACTTTTTTGCATAGAAATCGGCTGGTATAAATTACAAATTATAACATTAACAAATTATAAAAGTAATTAAAAAAGTAATTGTATCGGTACTCTGTCCATTGTATCGGATTTATTCCAATCTTGTCTTTATTAACTAAAAATTGGTGAGAGAAAATGATAAATATTATCTTGGTGAGTTGATTGATCCGGAGTGAAAAATGATTGAAATCCAATTTAATCAATACTTGCCAATACTTGAGCATCAAATTTAACTTCTGCTCTTGTAACTTTAAACAAAAAGCCTCGAGAGACGAGACAAGTTATCCATTTTACCGAGGAAATCAATTTGCGAGATATTTTAAACTTCAAAATCTCAACTCAGGAATTAGAGTCTGAAAATCACAAGTCACGGCTGCCTGACTAACTTCTGAGACCCATCTCGTTATTTCTGGGAGAGAGATGGCGAGTGTCATAAGTTTGTTGGCCCCTGAACTTGACTTCGTGGAGAATGATTTAAATATGGCCACGGAATTATGTAACAGCTGTAATTGGTGGAGGTGGAGGGGGTGGAGGGGGTGGAAGGAGTAGAGAGGGGGGGGGGGAATCCGTTAAATTGATCGAAAGCAATTGACCGAAAACAATTTATCGAAAGCAATTGATCGAACGGAAAATTGATCGAATGGAAAATTGATCGCACAACAATTGATCGAATGGAGAATTGACCGAAACAAATTTTTTCGAAAATGATATTGGATCTATTTACACTAATTGACAATGATAACTAAAACCATGGATTACCAGGGAAACTTACTTGCAATATATTACACCTAGTAGATCTTGTTACCATGATTTATATATAATAATAATAATTCATATAATAATATATAATAATTATTTATATAATAATATATAATAATAATTTATGTATAACATTTATTCAATCAACTTCTTATCTATAACAGAGAATTATATGCTTTGAAATATATTATAATTTGAAGAACTTCAAGTTTTCTTAGTTCTAGAATTTAAATAGTTCTAGATAAATAATCAATTAATTTAGTATAGGTTTAACATTTGTTTCGGAACCAAAAGCCATAGTACTGTCGGCAAAAGGGAATTAAATACAAGGGATAGGAAGAAGCAGTCAGAAAGGAAAGTGGATTCATGAACAAAGTCACTTAACACCGTCGGTGACAATGCTCATGGATGCGGAAAAGCTACTCTGTGAGTGCAGTCACTTAGCAAGGAATTTAACAAAAAGGGACACTAAGCACCGGTTGCTGCACTCACAGATGGAAGAAAAAAATGAAGCTGCATGATCTATTCGATCAATTTTCCATTTGACCAATTTTCCATTCGACCAATTTCCTTTCGATCAATTTTCCTTTCTACCAATTTTCCTTTCGATCAATTTTCCTTTCGATCAATTTTCCATTCGATCAATTTTCCTTTCTACCAATTTGCTTTCGATCAATTTTCCTTTCTACCAATTTTCCTTTCGATCAATTTTCCTTTCTACCAATTTCCTTTCGATCAATTTTCCTTTCTACCAATTTTCCTTTCGATCAATTTTCCATTCGATCAATTGCTTTCGATCAATTTTCCTAGACCCGTTAGAAAGATAGACAGTCAGTAATTTTACGAGTAGGTCACTGAGCTCTGGAATAATATTATTTAGTTCCCGTTATTTTTGAATGTGGATTGGACGGATTAAATTTATTGAATTGCTTTTCATCAATAAATGTTATGATATTATTTGACATCGAATGAAGTTATTATCATATTTGTGATGAATGTTTTGCTAATATAATATAATATAATATAATATAATGCTAGGGAATAACATTCATTGAATTGGAAACTTCATTAAAACCAGAAAATAGTTTATTTTATATCTTATTGCATAAGAGAACGATGGATTATTAATTAAACTAACTAATTTTTAACTAATTCTTAACTAATTCTTTACTAATCATTACAAATTATTGACTTATTCTTTAGTAAACATTAATTAATTCTTAACTAATTATTAACCTATTCATTACTAACTAGCAAGACCCGTGGAATTCCACGGGATGAGAATCAACAAAAATGTTTTAATAGAACTGATAATAAAAAATAACAGTTTTGGCCTCAAGCAAATGTGTTTAATAATATGCTTCTGAAAACAATTTCCTTTGTATTTAATTATCATGTTCACATTACTTATTTCAATTTACACCAACTTTATGAGGCGCTGTTGATAGGACGTCTGTTTAACTTGTTATGTGACGGACAGACCATTATCACCTTACAACATTTTTCTTAGCTAAGTTATATTTTAGTTCCATTGTTCCCCCCTCCCTTCACTTCCTCCACTTTCACCCTCCCTCCCTTCACTTCCACCATCTACTCTTGTTCAAATTCACTTCCCCCACTTCCACTACCCCCACCTACACCTCCTCACGCCAACACCTCCCCCACTTTCAATGTCCCCACCTATACTACCTCCATCTTCACTTCCCCCACTTAAGCTTCTCCCACCTTCACTTCCCTCACCTTCAATTCCCCCCTCTTAATAAATAAATAAATAAAATTACTTCAATAATAAGATATACTCCCAAAACTGAGAGAACTTTACGTTATTTGGTAACCAATCTTTCAAATTTCTCGCGTAAAAATATGTTGTACAGGTTACCTAATTTACGGATTTGTCTCTTAATTGACGTTATTTCTAATTAATATAAATTGCTCATAATTTTTTTATTTAAATACACATTTCGATGAACTTTTTATCAATGAATGCTTTTTGATAATAGGTATCGAAATATCGACTTAGAATTTTCCAAGCGTAAGTAAATAGTCAACTGTAAGGGATGTTTTTTTCCTACTTTTCCTCCTGTACGAATAACATAGGAATATTTCGCCGATAATCTAAGAAGGAACCCAAATCACTTCACTTTGGTGGTCTATTAAATATAATCAAATTAAGGCACACTGTGAAAATAAGAGGTTAAAAATATAAAAGACATTGATAAGATGTTTAGTTTGTGATACCATGCATACAGAATTTGCTTATATCTAATTACTGAAAGCGTAACGGACGTACTCATTCACTAAGGAAGGAACAAGCAGAATTATAATATGATAATTACTAATTATTAACTAATTCTTTACTAATCATGACTAATTATTTAGTAATTCTTAAGTAATTATTAACTAATTGTTTTTTTAATTATTAACTAATTCTTTTTTAATTATCAACTAATTCTCTAGTAGTTATTAACTAATTCTTTACTAATCATCACTAATTATCAACTAATTTTTTACGAAATCTTAATCACAAATCTTTGTTAATCTTAACTAATACTTGACTAATTCTTAACTAATACTTGACTAATTCTTAACTAATACTTAACTCCAGTACTTGGTATCTATACAAATTACAAAGACATTTTTCCCCCAGATTAGATTTGTAAGAAAAGGCAGTGCCATTAGATGTTTGGCAGATAAATGTCCCAGCCACAGATAGTGACTGCTGGGGTATAATTGGTAGATATTAGTACTAATGACACTATTAGTTGCTAATCAGAGCATCTCTTATTGCATTAGTCCTCTAAAGTAAAGGATTAGACGCACCACAACACTTTTTCAACAGTTCCTCAGAAGAAGATAATTAATTCATTATTTACAGAGGTATTAGTGACTGAAATAGAGAATATCATCGGAATTAATTAATATTTCAGATGAACACCACCTACACATGATAGAAATTCTAATAACCTCTTATACAATTGCCCGCTTCTTAAATAAGGAAAAGTCTATAATTCTGTTGACTTAAAATGTGCTACTGATTAATAAAGGAATTCATTAATATAATAGTTTAAATATGTCTATAATCAAATAAATATAAAATTCTTGAAGATAACAGATTACGCTTCAAATTAAATCAATAGGGAGAACCGGGGGCATTCGGACAAAGGGATGGTTCGGAAAACTCGTTTAAAAATGTTCATAATTGTTGGAACTACCGTTTATTGCAACTGAATGTGTGCGACGTGTTAACTGTCAGCTATTTGAAAGACCCAGTGCGAAGATGTAGTATTTCGCCCCCGTGGGGTAATTTACTGTTTTCTTCAATATTAATGTAATTTTTCGTGATTCAATTAGATCGTGTGTGGACTATATGAATACGAAACTGATTCTCAATCTCAAAGGTATGAATTATATCAATATTTTATGTTATGTTTGGTGTGTTAAAAAAATATTACAAATGAAGTTAGAAAAATGGTGATGTTTTCAATTTTGAAGTGTCATTTGGATGAATCGGACACTTCTGTTGAAGTTGGTTCGGACGGTGTCCGAACCTTCCCTCTGTATCCGATTCAGTCCACCATTACAATTTATTTAAGTAATTCTTATGAAAAAGGACATTTTGAACTTGAAGTTAATTATTTTAATTGACATAGCATTCGTTTATAAGATTAGTTGCAACTTTTAATATTAGTGTCTTTATTTTACAGTGTGGCGATCGTATTCATTGCCTTTTCATTATAAAAGGAAAACTGATAGAGTCCGTAATAAAGAAGGTATTCAAGAACATTTGATGAATTTCAAAAAGGTTTATCTGTCAGAAAAGCTGCTGAAATTGGAGGTGTAGCAAGATCTACACTTAAGGACTATACTTTAAACATTCGATGAAATATTTAAGATGTAATTTACTAATTTTGGTGAATTCCAAGAAAAAAGAAATAGTTATACCCAAAGTAAATGGCAATCGTTATACAATTTGCTTTTGATATATAACTATTAAATATAAGGATAATTTCACAGTGATTACTCATGGGCTATCTATATTTTCTTGGAGAAAATGTTCAATCATTAAAATAATATTATTATGATAAAATTTCAAAAACGATGAATTATTACTGTGAATAACAATTCATTATGATTTATTTCAATTAAATTAGTAGATACGAATTCAATCCTATCGTTTAATTAACCAAATTTCCAATATTTTAACCATTGTTATGGTGTCCGAATCATCCTCACAGCTTCCGAATTCTCCCTCTAGGAAGGAACATTCGGACACTTGAACCTTTCTTACATTTTGTCTTATAACTTTCGAATGGAAGTTTAAACTGTAAAACAATCGGAATTTAAAACTGAAGTAACATGATTTATCTACATTCAGAAATCTTTAAATGGTAAAATTCGAATTAGTTTATGAATTATTCAGTTTTTAACAAAAACTGTACGAATTCTCCCCTATACCTTTTTCGTAAAATGATACGTAAAATGATATCTAATTTGGGTAAAAGTGAATTATCAAACCACATAATTGTGAATTAATATATATTACCACAGAATGAGTAACTATATACATTAAATAACTATGTACAGTAAGTACAGAATGAGTAACTATATACAGTAAATAACTATATACAGTAAGTACAGAATGAGTAACTATATACATTAAATAACTATGTACAGTAAGTACAGAATGAGTAACTATATACAGTAAATAACTATAAACAGTAAGTACAGAATGAGTAACTATATAGTAAATAACTATATACAG